>VZRO01008085.1:1885167-1900360 GCA_013397915.1 Daphoenositta chrysoptera
TTTTTTTTTTTTTTTTTTTTCTCTTGGTAGCTTAATCTTAAATGTATTTTGAGTGAAAAAGATAGGAAAGTAAGTCCCAAATTGACTTTCTGGACTAATTTTACTTTCATTAGGCTATTTTTTCGAAAAGAGGGATGCATTTCACATCTTAAAATAGGAAATCCTAACTTCTATTTGTGAATTTCTCAATCCTGTTATACTTCTCTCTAACATCTAAAACACAACTTTGAAAGAATCAGCACAAGAGAAGTTATATAAACTTCAAAAATTTAGACTAAAAACCCAGGCAGCCTTAGGGGAAAGAGCAAGAAGGAAAGGAAGCAGAACCTAACATTTCAGGAATGTGGGGCTTTCATAATTTTTTCAGTGATCCCAGACGTGTGGGCCCGATCCTGCACACTGCTGGGTGCCTTCTGAGAAGTGGTGAGTTCTCTCAACTGCTGTTAAAGCTGGAATTTTTTAACCATTCCTTTAACTTTGCTGTCAGGAATACACAATTCATGGATTTTAAAAAACGTGATTTTAACCTTGCTGCTACATATATTAGGATTTTTTTTCTCCAGAAAAGTACACAGATCAAGCATTGTTAGAAACAGGTTAAACACAAAATTTTAGTTCAGAAAAAAATAACTTTTATTTATTTCTTTTAAATGGAATTTACGTGTTCTGAGATTCTTTTCTGTAATACTAACTGATGATCTTACTTAAATATGTCACTGGAAAAGCTTGGAAAATGTTTTTTTGTTCTCACAAAAGCTGTAGAAAAACTTTAAAAGTATACCTAATTTTTTGCTTCTTTTTCTAGGTTGTTTTTGAATGTAAACCTTAGACTTTTGAAAATTGTGGTTCTGAAGATTTTCAGAAGTACTTTGCTTTTAAAGTCTAATTTTTAAAAACCTTTTAAACACAGAATTTTGTTTCACTTTTAAGCCTATCCATCCTTGGCTCCATTGGATACTTGGTCCATGAAGCCCTCTGCCTTGGAAGTGCAACATGCCCTGAGTTCACTCCACCTTGGCTTCTTGCAAACTTCAATTGAATTTATATTGAAGTTTATAAATCATTACGATTTCATAATGCAAAGAAGGCTTTTATCACGTGAGCATATGACTGCAAGCAAACAAAACATGTTTCAGAAAGCCTCTGGGACTCAGCAATCACAGAAGGGGATGTTGCCAGCTGTACTTGGGGGAAATATATAACAAGATGTTTTCATTTTTAGCAAATACTGTGCAGAATATGCATGTGGCAGTCAAGATACTCTGGTAATATAATCTTGTGTTGTATTATATGACATCCATTAAATTCAGAGATGTGGCACTTATTTAAATATCAGGGTTATAAGCAGTGTCCAGAAATTGTTAAGAATTGCAATTGCAGTCACATAATTAACAATAACTGGAATTAAGGCTCCAAAACTACTATCTTCACTCATTTTTTTATTATAAACCACTAGCTTTACTCATTTTATGCAATGCACTTTTTTTTAGATTCAAATTTAGAGCATGATCTTATGGCTGGAATCTCTTAGTACAGTTCACAGCTGGCCTATGAACCTAAGAACCACTGTGGGGGGGTTTCTTAGTGTTTTTTATTTGTTTGTTTGGTTTGTTTGTTTGTTTTGTTTTTTGAATGCCAGCTGGTTCATGCCACCCCTTAAGTAAAAGGAAATACCCTGAACTTTTTCCTGCTCGCAATCTACATACAACTAATTAAGTCCTGCATTTTCTGCAGATACTGCATGTGACATAAAACAAATTGTATAGTGAGTCTGATAATGCAAATAACTTACAGGAGGATTCCACTTCACAAATTTCCCTATTAAAGTTTGAACAACTTCAAGAAAATAACTTTTAATTTCAGTTGTTGTTTCAACAACTCAGACACTGGGCATTGGCCACTTTCTGGAGGGCATGCTTGTGTCATTCCTAGTGACATCCGTGGGGCTTGTGGATCAGCAAATAAAGTGCATATCTCTCTGTTAGATATATAATATGCAAAATACAATATCAAGGTCCAACTGGCAATCTAAAACGTCACTTAAAAGGTGCTTAATCTTTTAAGTAGTACTTAGGAGGAGTACATGGTGGGTTTTTTTGGTTTCAAGACTTTACATAAAATTAAATATGATATCTTTAATGACAGAAATACTAGTAGGAAAATAACAACACATAAGTCATGGCTTTTACTGTAATAGTTTTTTATTTATTCCTTTATTGAGAAAGACTCCACGGGAACTTGTTTTCCAAGAGTATAGTAAGTTACATATGAGTTTGCACAATAAGAGGTAAAACCAGTGAAAGCGTGCAAAGCCAGGCTCACACACAGCAGACAGGGTCCAAGCAATCCAGCAGTCGGGGGTGGGCTTTGTGAGCAACTCCTCTGCACAGCTCAGAGCCTCAGCTGCTTTAAAGCCAGGCGATTCCCAGTCCCTCAAGTAGAGAAGCAGTGATGCCGGCAGGGAGGAGCCAAATCAGGCTGGGAGTGGGTGCGGAAACGGGGAGATGCACCCATTGCAATCCCGGCTGTGAGCATCCTCCATCCCAGCAGCCGCGGGTGGCTGAGAGCAGGTCCTGAGTTGTCCTCTGCTGATCAGAGGAGCTCACAATAGCTCCTTCAAGCAATGAGAAGAGGCAGAAGCCCTCTGCTCCTTGCCTGTCCCACCATGAGCTCACAGCCTGTGGGTGTTTGGGCAGCATCTTGAGGTCCATGTCCAATGATACATTGCAAAGTGGTCTTGCTGCCCTCCCTTCAGGCACCTGCCCTCTCCACAAGCTGCATGGACAGGGAATCAGCAAAAATGTTTACTTCCCCTTTTATTTTGGACCCGTAAAAGCCATCATGGTTTCTGCCAGGCTATTTATATTGATTTTTCTCGACTAAGAGCCTCTCCATCCAATGTCAGAATATCGGTTGGCAAACCCAGAGCGTGCAGTTTTCCCCCTGCTCTGCTTCTGGGGCTTTCTGACCCATGGAGCTTGGTCTTTGAGATCCTCTGGCCTCATTTCAACTGTCAAGGTCAGATGAATGTGGAATCTGAATCCTCATGAATATCATTATGCCCCAGAATTTTCCCAAATTTTGCATGCTGGGACCTTTTCAGATCCTTTGCAAGGCTACTCATCTTGAAAAATAAAATAAATTGGTAAATCTCTATGCCAATTGCAGAAGATAGAATCTAGGCAGCTCACAAAAATGTGAAAATATGCAAAGTAAACAGATTGTTTCTGACAGTAACAACCCTGCAATTGCATAAAGCATCATCAAATTGCAACATGCACGTATTAAGCTTTGAGAACAACTGAATTCACAGTGACACCTTCTCAGCTCTTGAATTCATTATCACACCTGCTCAGCTTGGAGATTTGCAGTATTGTACCTTGTTCTAAAAGGTGGTCTCCAAAGGAGTGCTGTATTATCAATGTAATCTCATTTGGGTTCAATTTTATGAATTTCTCTGTGAGCTGTATGGAGAATTGTGGTGAGGGCAGGGCAAAGGGGCACCAAATAGAGGTAAATATATGCAAACTCTTCTTTGGGTGCTGCTTTCTGCAAAGATGCTCATAGCAGGACCATAAGTGCTCCTGAAAGGAGATTGTGAAGGGGCAATGTCCTGCAGTGCCATCAAATCATGCTCTAACTGGGGCTGTAGAGAGCCCAGCTGAGCTGATCCACATGCACCTTCCCCTCTGTGATCTTAACTTTATTATGTAGAAATTTCTAGGAGAAAAAGAAACCCAAACCTTGAAATCTAATTCACTGGGAAAATTGTGATAACGAATTACCAGAAATCAAGCTTTTTAAAACAAAAGAAATAAATACCAGCCCCCTAATAAACACACTTTAATCCAAATAAAAAGAAATACAAGCTTCATGATAATGCTACAGTCTTGACCCTGGACAACGTGCTGGGGATTCCTTAAATCAACATGTTAATGGGTACTATTGCAGGCATTTTTAATAGTCTAATATATTAATGTGCTGTAGATTTTTAAAGCATTTTTAATTGCTATGACTTCTCTCAGTTCTGCCAGATATGTTATTAAAGTATTTTCCCACGTAATCTAACAAAATGTATATATGCAGACTTCTATTTGATGCTTGTCAGTAGATGTCATTAACGTGTATATAAATAATTTTTAATGGTTGTCTCTTCCAGAAGTAGTTATTGCTGTTATGGTTAGAATGTTAGAGGTCTCCTGTAATAGTATTAATTTAAGGTCAGAATTAAAATTATGCTGTGATGCAGTACATTCTTTATAAAACAAATGTATACTCAAGCAGCCCACAATTTACCATGTTTATAATTTAATTTATATCCATCTCCTTGATTTTATGTAATTGATACTTGGAGACAGATGGTATACTTATGAAAAATACTTTAAGCTGCTAGAGATTTTAATTTTTGTTTATTTGGGTTCACTCTAATGTGTTTATTTACCCATTGCATGTCTTTATTTCTCACAGATGTACAACAGCACCATTTTCCAATAAGAAAACTATTTCCTTTCATGAACAACCCCATGCTATTACAGTAAACAGCTGCCAAAGCCAGTACTGGCTGGGAAATGACAGACATATTTCTCCAGCACAAGATCTTTCAAGGTCTTCCAGAAGCAGCTGGACAGAAAGAAGTCACCCAGCCACCTCCTGGGGGGACACTGGAGTGCAGTGAGCCCTTGCACTGCAGAAACACATGTGAGCAGAATGAAAGCAGTCACCTTCTGTCCTTAAAACAAACAGCTCATGGCAAAGCACTCCCTGCTGCTTCTGCCACTCTTTCGCACACTTACAAGTATGGAAATTAGTGTACAAATCAAAATTTCCAACAAACTAGAAAAAAAGAAAAAAGAAAAAGGATTTGAAGACTTCTTATCCTTATTGTAGAGAAGAATATTGCAGTGCTACTGAGTTTTACATTTTCAGTGCATGAAAAGTACCTTTACATTAAAGAATGTTTTGGTTAGAGTTGTCCTAACTCTGTCTTTTTACACAAAATAGAGTGGGTGGAGAATCTTGCAGATAAGGACTTTAAAGTCAGAAAAGTTTCCTGGGAGCAAACTATAACAAGGTGAGTTATAAAGATAAAAATATGTCACAGAATCACAGAACATACTGAGTTGGAAGGGACCCAGAGGAACATCCAAGTCCAACTGCTGGCCCTGCACAGGACCACCTGGTATCATGAAGATAATGTATTTCTATTGTAGTCACAGAAAAACATGTCATGAGAACAAAATGTCTCCTTCTCTTTCCAGTCTGTGGAAGGTTACTAATCAAATATGAATCATTATGAATTCAGTAATGCAACCCAGAGATAAGGCAGCAATGACACACGGGTTGTTTAAAAATTGTGTTTGAAGGCAGAATCTTGCTGTTTAAAAGGTGAACTTCAAGAGAAGGGGAAACTCTTCCTCTCAGCTAAAGACAAGTACATCACAGAGGAGATGTTGCCTACCAGATGATTGTCACTAATAACATACAATCTGCTATGACAACTTTTAATGTTTTCTTTCTTTTTTCATTGTCAAAGCAAATAAAACCCTTATCAGTTTGTGGCAAAGATAGTTTTTCATACCCATTTTCTGTTCAAAATGCTAGTAGGTTTGTTTGGTTTTTTCCTTTCAGTAAACCAAGTATCTCCATTTTCAGTCATAAAGGAGAGAAGCAGTAGACATATAGAAAATCTTCCCTTTAATTGCATGCTGTAAGAAAACATGCCTCCCTCTATACCAGCCTGTATCAGTTTCAAGACGTAAAATACATTTGGAACATGCTGTTCCATGTATTTTGCATTTCATAGGGGTTGTAGCACTATGTCAGACAAAGGAGAGCAGTGCTATCTTATCTCTTCTGTCCTGTTCCCTTGGTGTCACTACAACCTCCTGGGATGTCCAGAACACTTTACCCAGGTCTTTAACAAATCTTTCAGTCTTTTTGCCTCAGGATTGTGGGCAAGTCTAGGAGTGATACACTACTGCAAGATCTCCTCATCAAACTTCCAGCTGCAATAAGATTTGGAGAGGTAGAAGCTGCCTCCTGCTCCTGTGGTCTTCACTACAACCCAGAGGCTCTAAATAGCTCCTAAAAAAAAACCTGCTTGTGCACAGATCTTGCAGAGTCATGACTCATTATCACATACTAATGCTGATCACCTCTTCTTACCATTAACAGCTGGCAAAAAAAAAAAAAAAAATTCAGATACATTTCAGTAAATACCAAGGTGTGTAACCAAACTATCTGTTCTCCTTTTCTCACTAATTTTGCAATATATATATATATTGCCAAATCTGTCTGTCAATAAATATATTTTGCCACACATGTGCCTAATATTTGTGTATTGAGATGCACATCCAGACCATTCACAAACAGAAAACAGGCAAAGAGAACTTACATTTATTACAGCATTTTTGTTCCTATGAGAATTCAAGAGGCTCTTTTTCCTTGTATTTAGTGGTCTCATAGCATCTGTGGTGATCTTTTAGTCCTTGATTTAAATGATTATCAGCAATAATTGCATTTATGAAGCAACAACACTTCAGTAAAAAGATAAACATTTACTCAAAAAGGATGCAGCACAATATGGACTATATTTCAAGATTATTCCTTCCCACAGAAATGCTTCTTTAAGCTTTGGGCCAATACTGATCTCATATTACAGGTACACTACAGTGTCAGCAGGTCAAATTTGCCATGAAGCCCTGGCATCACTTTAGCAGCAAACATATGCCTATACACCTTCGGGCAAGCTTTGTTGTACTGAGCGAGTTGCTCGTCTCCAGCAGAGGAGAGCATGAAGCAGAGAAGGTAACTGGCATGGTTCCTACCGTGCTGGGGGCTCAGCAAAGCCCCAGCAGCTGCGGGAGGCTGCAGTGGCCACAGGTGTGAGCAGGACAGGGGGCCTTGGAGAGCAGCTGAGTGTGGGGCAGGGCAGCTGTGCTGGGGTACCCTGATCAGGAGCCCTGTAAGAGCGGGAGGGGCCAGGTGATTGCTTTGTTCTTGTTTGGCTCGGCATTACCTCGTGGGGCTGTGTCTCTGTACTGGTTTTCAGGTATTTCCTTATTTTAAGTCTACCATTGTGGTGTGGGGTTTGGGTTTTTTTAAAGCTTCACTATGGTAGTGGCCATGAGGGGCGCTTTGGTAAAACCTTTTTTGGTTTTAGTATGGGGTGGGCTTGAGAGGCTGTGTCTCTTCTGGAGCTGCTGAAAGAAGAGTAGAAATCAGTGCTTCATCCCTCAGGAGATACCCTGCTTTACTTTCTGTCTTGAGCACCTTGTAATTCATAGAGTCACAGAATGGTTTGGGTTGGAAGGGGTCCTTAGAGATCATCTCGTTCCAACCCCCCTGTTGTGGTCAGGGCTGCTTTTCCTTTTAGACCAGGTTGTTCAGACCCCCATTGAACCTGACCTCGAATGCTTCAAAGGGTGAGGCATACACAGCTTCTCTGGGTGACCTGTTCCAGTGCCTCACCACCCTGATAGTAAAGAATTTCTTGCTAATTTTTGATCTAAATCCACTCGCTTTTTGTTTAAATCTATTACACTTTTGCTTGTCCCTCCACGCTCTTAGAAAAAAAGAGCCCCAAACCAATCCCTCTTCACTGTTCTTGTAGATCCCCTTAAGTAAGGTGCTTTAAGGTCTCCCTGGATCCTTCTCTTCTTCAGCCTGAACAACCTTAACTCTCAAGGCATTTCTGTAACTGTTGCTTTGTAATATACTTTTTAAAGGTGAGTGAGTGCTATTGGGTGGGAACCAAGTGCAGCATTGCTGGGAAATCAAAGCAGTATTTCTGTTGTGTAGCCCTGTCATGACTCCGTTACTCTCATTGTAGAGATGAGACCAGCTCTCAAAGAAATTAGGGCAAGACTATACTGACAAAGCTCAGTGAAATCTCCTTCAGCTGTGTGAACAAAGACTCTCTCAGGGAGCAAACACAGCTGCTCCGAGTGACAGAAATGAAGCCCACCTGTTTTCTTGCCCGTTTAAGTTCCCTGGCTTCTTTAGGTCCAAGTCTGCTTTACCCGGGACTGGACCTGTCCCTTTGCAGCCGTACCTGTGCTGAATTCCCTGCCAGCCCTGTGTGGGTACAGCTCTGCCCTGTGCTGCAGACAAGGGAAGCTGCAGCTTCTGCTGATGGAGCTCAGGGTGGCTGCGAGGAGGAGGCAAAGACTCCTGTCTTTGCTCCGAGTTTGTGCTGGATTATCCATGTTAATAACTGGCTGCCAGTTGTTAGGATGGAGAGAATTCCCTGAGTTGATGGGCTCTAAGTCTAGTCACACTTCAGAGATGGCAGTTCCTCTTAAACAGAGATTGAAAGGCCCGTGTGTCCTTCCCCCCATGCCCCCATTATTGTATGCTGCTGTTACTTTGTATATTCATTTTTTTTTTAATACCTGGTAGAAAGAGTCATGAGGAAGGAAAATGAGAAACTCCTCTGGGTGACATAAAACTCACATCTGGCTACCAGGATAAATGAATGTGGTGAGTAACATATTCTGAATTCTTCTACCTTGTATTGACTTAGACTTTCTGTTGTAAATTATACCAAAAATACATCAAATATATCTGGCATTCATGAATGCATAATTAAACAAAAACTTTCTAAAGGAAACTCTTCTGATATTTACTATTCAATGACTATAAATTTTTACCTTCATATTCTTTAAAAACACAAAAGCAGACTTAAAAATGTGGTCCTGCATTTCATCAGTGAAAACAAACTGGTCTTTTCAAACAGGGAAAATGGAGAAGGTAGCAGAGGGGAAAATATGCAGACAGTGAAGAGCTAGGTAGGAAAACAAAATGAACTGAGCAGAAAAGGAGAAAGAAATGAACATGAGCAGCCCTGAAACAGACACTTGTTGGGTAACTGCAGGAAGTCAAAACTTTAAAGAACAGACAGAGAAGCAGGAAATGAGAGGAGTTGTGGTCACTCTTGTCCTTCTCCCGTCGAGGCACAGGAGGTCTGCAAGGAAGCCACAAGCTGTGCATGCAGAGGGTGGCCCGGCTGTCTCCTGCCCCATTCTGTGCCTCTCCTCTGCGCAGTCTTGTCCCTGTCACGCTGAAGTCCCCTCTGCTCCTGGTGCTTCTCTCGTGCTTGTGTGGGTGTCTGCAGGGGACTGGGGAGCACCTGCCGAGGAAGGCTCTCACCCTGCCCCTTCTCCTTCCGTCCTTCCCCTGGGGCTCAGAAGGCTTTAGGAGTGAATAAAAGTCAAAAAGAAAGTGAAAGGCAGTGGTGTCTTAACTATTACCATAAACAAACACTGAATTATGATATATTAGCAAAGGTCTGGATTTTCCACATAGTAAACTCGGATGGAAGAAATGAAAAGCTGGGACTGGGTTCTGCTGTTGTTGAGGTGGACTAGATCTGGGGTTTGGAAAGGATTTTCCCTCTCTGCAGTGCCCAAATGGTAGGAATGGGCTTTGCTTGGTGGATTTTTTTAAATCAAAGTTGCAGAGAGCTGTACAATGAGCAGCTAAAGAAAAATCTTTTTCTTGCTGATTGATGCATGTTAGAGTGAAGATGAGGTAACAATAATAAGCAATATTTACAGAACACCTGGGAAAATTAGGTGAATTTCTACTGGAAATAATGAACATTGTGCAAGGTTGAGTGCAGAATTGTATTTTGATCTTCGTTCTTGTTATAACTTCGCTATGTTTGTCAGAAATGTAAAATTGTTACTTATGGAAAAGGTTTTTTCTTTTAAAATGTGATTAGAAACCAAGTAAATCCACAATTTCTCATTTAAAATGAAAAAAAAAAAGCTTACTACTGCTTTGGAATACTTTCTTCTTGGGGGGAAGGGGATTTAATTGCTGCTTTTAGAATAAATTTGCTAGTTTTTTCAAGGGTTTACCTGTCCTGACAGCACTCAGTTCACTCAACAGTATGAAGGCAGATTTTACTCCTCAAGAAAGTGAGAGAAGTATATGCTCTTTCTGACTCTTATTAATAGTTAGTTCATATTGATTTTCCAATATAAATTCAATAGAGGATGGGCCCCTATTTTAATATTGGTAGAGCTGTTAGGGTTGCTGTTTGTTTTTCTTATATTTTCTCTATTGTATAATCTCAGAACAGGCTTAAATAATGCCAAGAAAAGGTTTTGAGTCTTGGACTCTGTACTGGGGAGGGGTAGTCAGAAAAAACAGGATCAAGTCATCTGTGTGAACCCGAGTGTTTTTAAAAAGAGGTCTCAGCTCCCCTTTCTTTGTTTTTTTGGAAAAGGTTTGTCAATCAGAGATTACCTCAAACCCTGTGCTTCTTTCCTGTTAATTCTACCCCTGTCAAAGTCAGGACAAGTTTTAACATCAATTACATAAATTCAAAATTGACCCGTAAGTCCTTGTTTCCAGTAGATGGTCTAACACCTTCTGGTGAATGTAGGGTGTTTAATGCCTGAAGCAGCTCACGTTCTTGCCTTCAAAGTGTTCTGCTGTTTTAAAAGAATGAGGTAGAGAAGCTATCAAAGAAATGTAGAGAATCCCATGATCTTTTACAGGTCAGAGGAAGGTGGAGTGGGTGGGTGGAGTTCAGTGGAGAAGCCCTCGAGTCTCACAGCTGGGTACCACGCTGTGCAGTCAGGACATAAGAGAAGTTATGCCCTCAGCCTGTCTCCTCTTGGAATCTGGGAGTCATTCCTGTAGCTGATTTTCATGTAATTGATGCTAATGATAGTAATTGCTAGCAGCGGGCTGAGATTAATTATCCAAACAACCATTTCAAGTATCTGGAATTACAAATATCTCCCTGAAGGTATTGATGAAAGAGGGACCCTTTTTCAGGTATCTTATATGAAATTATATTAATTTGAGGAAGCTAGTAGAGTTTTGGGTTTTATCAAGTGCGGTTTTAAGCAGCGACAGGTCTGTCATATGCTATGATTCAACATGTTTTAGTGAGCTGTAATGTAAAATCAGTCATATTTCAGATTAATTGCATGATTAAATTAGTAAAAATGCATACACATTGCACTTTAAGCTATTTTTAAATAGCAGGGTGCAATAATGACCCAAGCTAGTGTTGTGTATCACCCGCCTTATTAGAGTAATAATGTGCAGATCTTGTTTTGCAGTGTGGTTGCAAACCCTTCTTGACATGTAAATTCACTCATGTTCTGCATGCTTTTATTGATTTTTGCAAAAGAGAATTGGTTTGTTTGACCTATCTTACTTTGATTTTTTTTTTCCCTTTTTCCTAAGGAAATCAATATAATAAAGTAATTCTTTCCTGCTATCCTCTTCTTCACTAAGCTCTTCTGAGAACCGTCAGAAAATGTCTCCTCTTCAATTATTTTAGACTTGTTTGCATTAAATCCTTTCAAAGGGACCCATGTAAGTGTGCTACTTCAATAAGGATGTCTTCCTGTGATATAAGCTAAATAAAATTTTACATTTAAGGTGAGTAAGAACCAGTTATGGAGAAAATTGTTCAATATATGTTCCATCTTAATTTCATTTTCTATGCAAAGCCTGCTCCAGCTCTAAAGTAGGATAGGAGTTTGATGATTCAGTATGCATAATTCATAGTTTTGGCCTTCTGTCTGCCCTTCTTTTTCTGGAATACTACATATTTAGATTAGGTAAACCTATTCTTGTCTCCTATCAATACAGTTTGTTTTCAGGCAGTATAACACAACACACAGAGTTGCACCTGGAGAGTGAGACAGCTGGAGCCTCACTTTGCAGAACAAGCTGTTTTCTCCCACGGAGTGCACAGGTCTCATTTGGGAAGTTCACCTCCGTTTCATCCTGGATATCATCTATTGATGGCCTCCCAGAAAGAATGGGATGCTTTGCACCACCCTGATATTATTAGGCAGTATTTCTGTGGCAATTCAGTGGCAGCAGTGAAAGTACCAGTGTATGCAGAGTGTATAAAGCACTGTTTTGATACTCATTGCATGTGGTCTGATCCAGAGCCCACCTCTGTGTGTTTTGAGCCCTTCTATTCTTTGTGGTGTTTACTATAAAATATTTGTAAGTGTATTTTTGATTTAAAATCTCACAGACCTTCAAGGCAGTATTTTAGACTAACATGCCCCTGAACTATTGGAAGCTCAGCAGGTTGAATATGTTTTGCTGAGTGAAAAGTGGCAAAATCTGACATTGCCAAATGGTTCCAGATGGGATTCTTGTTCTTTGTAATTTTCAGTGATCTGGAGTCGTAGTGAGCAGAAAGCTCTGCACGTGTTGAATTTGGAGTCAGATGTTACTTTAGCAATCAAATGTGTCCAGTCACCATACTGCAGAGAAGTAGTTGAGTTTGAATGTGTCTGAGATTAAATGTTTACTGTTAAATTACCCTTTTGAAGTGAAAGCCTAAGATTATAATTGCTTCGATAATAATAATAACAGGCTGTAAAGAGACCAAAGTCTCAAAACAATGGGCTCTTTGTTTTGGGAATTCAAATGCTGACCTGCATTTTAGATTCATCTCTTAATAGTGTTGTTCAGACTTTTCAAAAAATTTACAAATGGAATTATTTTTTAAAAAAATTACTATTATAGTTTCTATTTTAAATAACATTTCTGAAGTAAACTATCCTGCATTTTTCACAAAGGGAAATAATTCTTTAAATGTCAACAAACTTTCAGTTACTTAGCAGTCTTTTTTCAGTGTAGTTTTGTGATTTCACAATGAATTAATTGAATGCTTTTTTTAGCCTAGTTTTTTGTTGTTTTTTTTTTTTTTTTAATTTTATAGGAACTTTGCCAAACCCCCAAACTGATCCCTTACAGCTTTGAAATGGCAGAATTGGAAAGTATTCACATGTAATATTGTCAGTCTGACATCTAAACATGAAGTTCTCCCAGTCAAGAAATTAAATGTAAATTTCTTTAATTTTATCTAAGATGGTCTTTTGAGTCTTTCAGATGTTTCTTTTTACCTGTCAACAAAATAATAAACTTTTAAGCTTAGAATAACTGCAATAGGAATGAATTACCACTTTTCCATACTGAATCTTTAGGGAAAAAACCAAACTACTTGTGCAATTGAATGTTTGAAGCCCCTTCTTTAGAGGGAATAGTTCAGATCCTTGCCCTTGTTTCCAGTGGGGTGGGGAGGTGCTGGCTGTGCTGCCTGACTGCAGTGTCTGATTACAGCGCTGGGGCTGAGCTTCAGGGCTTGACATGAGCTTGTGCAGATGCACCTGCAAGGTGGAATGTGTTCTTCCAAATGCCTTTCCAAATGTTTCATAGTTTGCCTCCTGTTCAAATTTAAACTTCTAGAAAGAAAATTAAAATCAAGGAGTATTCCTGAACTTACAAAATAAATCAAAACGTTTTTCCCATGCCCAGATACTGTTGTTTGCTATGGGCCTTGGATGCTGCACTGGGGGCTGGAAAATGGCTGTGGAGATGCTTTCTACTCTCAAATCTGGAATTACCCTTCATCCTTCTGAAAATAGTTGCTGAAAGACAGGAATTGGTCCCTGATGGTTAATTCACTGTCACAGACAATACAAGCCCGTCCTTCCCAAACAGATTTTATTTACCCATACTATTACTTGGAAAGAATTCTGTGAATGCTACTTCTGTCAAAGGTTCTCTGCTTCAGTATAGATCCGAAGTCTGTGACTCTGTATGGGAATCTCCTATGTGTGAGTGCTGTTTGTTGTCTTGTCTGCAGTTCCTTAACTGTCCCAGAAAGTGCAGTAATTGTTTAGCACTGGAACTGCATCAACTGTTTTGATGTGTTATATGTTGCAGCTATCTATTTTAGATCCCAAGATACAAATTTCTGGTGTTGTCATCTGTGTAATCCTTTCCTCCTGAGGTCAGGACCGTGGCTGTGCATTTGTCATGGATTCTGAATTCCATGAACTGCATTGTGGCTCTGCTTCCTTGTACCTAGTGTGTTTGAACTAAAGAACGACTTTCACACTCCGTAATAGAAATCCAACAGGCAGGAAGAAGCTTAAGGATATAAAATATACTGTTTACACAACCCTTCTCAAAGATACTGCCTTCATCATAGGTGTCTTTAGTAAATACACCCAAAGTACGTCTGAGAAGAGGCAGAAGTGATAGGTGACTAACTCATAGTGAGTATGTACTACAAAGCTGCTAATAAATCAAATTCATAGCTGCCATTATAGTGTAAATATTAAAGTCTAGATTTTTTCAATGAATATGTGTTTTGAAAGACGTCTTTGTGCTTATGTCAATCTCTCCCCTTCAGCGTTGTGCCGCCAATCAGAAAGAAAATAGCACATCAGGCAAGGTTTAAAAAGGGGAAGAGAAATGTTTGGTTTTATGTGGGAACAATTAGAGACTGTAAAAGGAGTAAGAATTTGCCTCATCAATCAAAGATGTGTGTTGGAGAAGCTTGTTCTGTGCAGCAGGAGAGGGAAAGGTCTGGGGCACTGTCTGTAGGTGTGCCTCTGCAATACGAGTAAGTGCTTACAGTTGCCACTACTTTGGAAAAGCTTTTGTTTTCCCATCCCAAATTGCACATTTGAATACCACATCCATGCAAAAAGGAGGCATCAGCAATAATCAAATATAACTCCATACATTTTTATGTAAGAAAAATGCTAGAAGGGTGAATTCCTTGCTCTGTACTATGTCGAAGTTTTAACATGCCACTGAGCAGTAAAACTGGGGTGCCTTTAGGGGCTAAGGGGCAGACTTCACTGGTTTAGCAGACCTTGAAAGTGATTGTGTGAAAGGCACTGAGGTACTTAGTACAAACTCTTGCATGTGAAAGAGCTTCCATAATTTAAAAATAATTTTGTACTTCATTTGAAAATCTAGTCATAATACTTTCAGCTCTTGCTTTTGTTGTAGCTGTGACATAAGACAACCTTGTTTGTATCCATAGGATTCACATTTAAACCTGTTTGGAAAAGCCTGTTAATTGATTAGAGCTCTGTGTTCACTCTGACTTGGGCCAGGTCTGCTCTACACCCTGCACCACTACCGTGTCTATTTCCATTAAAAATAAAGTAGAATCCGCTTACTACATTTCAGGATGACTTTTGCTAGAAATGCTAGACCTTTTGTGGACCTAAGGTTTCTCATGACTGGCACTATTTCTCTAACTGTAGGATTGAGCTGGAAAATGCCCAATAAAATGCAAGCAATGCTGAAATATTTTTTTATAAATATCTCTAAGCAGTTTAAATGGTCAAAATTTGGTATATTGGATAGATATTGAAAAAGCTTAATGTCAAAATGTTTT
>VZRO01008086.1:0-24393 GCA_013397915.1 Daphoenositta chrysoptera
AAAAAAATTGGCATTTGAGGAATCCTTCTTAACAGATTTTAAATTAGGTGAAATTAGAACTATAATATTCCGTATTTCTTACTCATAAATGGTGTTGGGCCTTAGTTTTGAGACTTTTTTCTATCAAACTTGATGAACACCTCTAGAAGAGGCATACTCATAAAAATTGGAAATAGCTACTCTTTAAAGTAGAAGTTTTAAGATTAGATTTAGAAATACTGTAGAATGAGGCATTTGTTCTCTTGTTGTCATGAATCCAAAGAAATCTCTCTTATTTTAAAGTCTTTTTCATTTGAATACACTTAACATGCTTGGAATACTTTGTTACTACTTCAGTAATTAACATTTGTAACCTTTGCTGGTTTGGAATTAATGTTATACTTAGTAGAAAAAGAGAGACCAGAGATTCCAATATATTCCTGGAAGTATCTTTAAAATATCCTAAGAATTATACTCAAAAGCTAGAAAATTCATATACTACTATCACTGTGTGTCTTGATCCGTCTTAATTAGGATACTTGGGCGTTTTAAATGTGGCAATAAGTTCCTTTCATTTTCTCAATACGGCGTTTTTTCAATTTTTATTTTTATCATCTGTCACAGAAATTTGTTGTGTGTGTAAGCAATTTAATGGTTCACTGAAAGGTTGTTATGCAACTGAGTTGTATAAAACCCTGTCCAAGCCCAGAAATTACCGTAAGGGGGAAACAGTGAAATGGTGAGGGGCGGAGAACTTAAATACGTTTTCTGTTGGTAATTCTGTCTTTTGTTAGTGGGTTTGTAGAGCTCCTGTAAAGGCAAGAGGAAAGAGATTACCTAATTTTGGGATGCCAGGGATAAAAAGCTGCTTCCCTGGGCAAGAGTCTGGAGCCAAAACGCAGCCAGTGGAGAGCCTGCAGTGCCAGATCTGCCCTGCACGGGTCTGAGGTGATTATTCCAACACGGAGTTTTCCAAACAGAAGCCACTCAGTGCAATGCTGAGCTATTATTAAAGTCATTAAGCCTGGATTTATCCGTGTAGGTGATGAATGATTAAATGGATCATTCCAACTGCACCGGGGTCAGGACTCGAGGGCTCTCTATCAATACATGTTTATAATCCTGCAAATGAATACAGTGGATGGGAAATGTTATCAGTCGGTGAAGATGTCACTGAGGCAGCTCGTGAGCCCCTGTGACAGCAGGTGCAGCTATTTCCAGAGTGAGGATCAGGCTGCAATTAATGCAAACGGCAGATCCTGCCAGCATGGCTCAGGTCACCAAATCAGACATTTTCCTGTTGACCATTGCTGTGATTATCCACACAGAAAAGCTCTGTTCCATGAGGGAGGGATGGAGAATTTCACCCTAAACTGGTTATACATAAGTACTACTCCAAAAGCAGTGAAAGACCCAACACTGGGGTTTTTATTTCACTGACACTGATTCCACAGGAATAAGAGTTCTTCTTGAGGTATTTGACAGAGCTAAGAAATATAATCATGCTGTACCCCTGTTTCTGCAATAACAAGATACAGCTTCAAAATTCAGTTTATTTTCCAACCACAGCATCCTCTGAGAAACTAGAAACTCTTCCTTGCAAAGAACCTTTGTATTGGACTGGATGATCTTCTGTGGTCCCTGCCAGTCTGAATCACTCTGTGATCCTGTGATCTCTTTATGTAACCCCTACAAATAAAATACATGTCCACATCCATCAATTATTTACCAATATTTCTACAGATGTCCCAAATATATGTTTTTGACCTTCAGGCAGAAACACTGAAGCACAGTAGAAAATTCCACTTGGCCAAGGCTGGTAAAGCTTAGAAGCCTATAAATTATCCATTCTTCTAGACTGCAAGAGCAACTTTGGTAAAGCAAGAAACAGTAAATCAGGTTCATTTGGTAGAAAAAATACAAAAGTGAACCGGTTGTTGATAACCTACACCACTCCTTGGGATGAATTTCTGTATTTGCAATTGAAATTCCTAGTCTGAGCTCTAAATAAATTTTTAAGGGAAGCTTTACAGACATTACTTAACATCACATACAACATGTATTTCTCTTCTCACTTTTTAAAATAAGATCTTTGTAGCTTCTAACATTTGTCCCCACAGAGCATATCATTTGAAACAGGGATGGCCACTTTTTCACCAGCCAACATAAAATAAAGTGAAAAGAGTGATGTCAAAAAGCAGTAGCACTCAGCTGTAATCCCTGTAGGATTTTCTCTTATCACTTCCCACATTTTTTGAGCATTCTTCACAATCTCTACTGCCTTTTCACTTGAAGTTGTGATGGTCTTTCCAGAGAATAATCAGTGAGAAGGCAATTTCTGCACTATGTGAAAGTACATATTTTGTTTCTAGTCAGCTCTGAAAATACAGGTTTCTGTGAGATTAATCATGAAACAACTGACTATGAGGACAGTGTTGGTGGCACAGGCCTTAGAACTGTATTTCCATTCCTCTGAGGATTAAAACTGGATGAAATTTTCATCCATAGCCATAGATCCAAATCAGCACGTCAGGAATTGTTGATTTTTCAGTCTAGTAATGCTTTCGTGGACTGCTGTTGTGGGCCTCTCTTCATCAGCCTCCCTCCAAAATTGCTGTAAGAATTTGAAACTGGCTCTACATTAATCAGCTAATAAGATTAAGATGTCCCAACATGTTATTTATCCTCACAAAGTTGCAGCTCTCTCACACTGGGAGTTCCAGGGATGGAATAAAGGACCAGGGAGGACCACGCCGGGGTTCAGCACCAAGGTCAGCTCAGGACTATGCACAGCCCACAGAAAAGGACCTTGATTCATTAAAAAGTCAAAACTCCCATCAAAAACACAGAGAAATACCAACACTTGTTGAACAGCAATAGAGAAGATTTTTTTTTTAAATCCAAACCTTATATTTTATTCATGAACTGCATTCTTCATAGGCCATTCTATGTGGAATATAATGCAAATAGATGTGAGGTAAGTTTGTAACACTATTTACTTTCAGTAATGCCCAATGCAGCTGCAGTGGAAGAAAAGCCAGATGAATTGAGCACTGCACTTGCATGTACTTTTCTTTGAACTCTTTATGTACAATATATGGGCTAAATCGTGCCTTTAGGCACAGGCTTGAACAAAGATCATAAATTGCACAATCTCCAAAGACATAATACTGTAGCACAACTCCCTCTTGGCTTCATGGCAGGCCAGCCACAAATCAGCTTTTTCTGAAGCATCTGACAGCGTGTGGGCAAGGTGCTGGACACGCTCACCAAGCAGGGCAGGGCAGTGCCACCCAAAAAACCTGCTGCTCTCTCCACTCCTTGTCTGCTCCTCAGCTACATCCCCCAAAATAGAGAAATGTGTGCCCCACGTGTGGAGACTGAGACAGACACACATTTTCAGTCCCTGAAATGGATGGATGGATGGATGTAGGGATTGGTTCTGTGTAGGTTTAGCTGACTTTTACTCCCTTTGAGAGTGGACATGAGACATGGATGCATTGGGTAGATTGAGATTAATCTATTCCTGATTTAAACTGATCTAGATGCGTGTGAGATGCTAATTCAGAAGGCGTCTTAATATATTTTATACATGTAAAAAGGCAAATGAGGTCCTTCTGGGTTTATTATGAATCAAGCTAATGAGAGCTTTAATATTTAGAGAAGGGATTGTCGTAGGTTCTGAACAAGTTCTTTGACAATTTACTACTGACAACAAAGCTGGCCCGGGAGTCTAAAATTTTCACAACTTCCAAGCGTTGTGGGTGTAGACAATTTTGGTACATTGTTCCAAAAACCCAAACTGCAGTCAGGTTAGAAAATCTCCCCATGAAGTAACCTGGAATGTGTAGCAGCACTAGAGAGAGCAGGGCAATACTGCACACGGGAAATCCCAGAACAAAGAGAAAAGTCAATCACTGCGTGTTTACTGAAGTGGCCAAACTGATGCATTACTGCACACAAAGACATTTCAGCCCAAAAGTTGTCCTTTACATGAATCCTACAGGCTTTTTTTACATGGAAATGCTTACAAAATCTAATCCAATTTACCTAAGTGTGTGTGCTTGGAAGTAGCTTAATTAAACCACAGTAAATTTGCATTAATACTCTCTCCCAGAATTAAAGTAATCTTAATTCAATTTAGGTTCATTTACTTTGGAACAGAATAAAGCTAAATTAAATTGAGCTCACTTTAATTCTCAACATGAGTGTCCACACAGATTTTAATAGTTAATTAATCCACTGTACTTTCATAAGTGAACCTGCATGGATTTTCATAGGCTGTGTTTATGTAAACAAGCTCTAAACACACTCTTATTTTATTTCAAGACTGTTCTATTTTCTGTTACACTCCATATGGGCTAATTTAACAGTCACTAGGAGGAGCCAAGTATTAGCAGATTGTTCTTAACCAAGACTGTATTTTCCATCACCGGATATAAAAGATAATTTTTATATATTCTTTGAACTACAGTCCTTAACGCAGCCCTTTAGGCCTTAAAATCTACTGATGACGAACAAAAGAAGCAAGATATGAATTCTTAGAAAAAAGTCTTTAAATTCCATGTCTAAAAATGACATACTTAAAGATGTTCCTTTGCAAAATAGATTATAGCATAGGAATTGGATATTCTAGATAACAGATGCACTAAAACCAAAATTTGAAACAATTTTTGGACTCTGTCCCAGCACCAATCAATCATATGGATTCTGAAAATGCTAAGACAGATCTTGAAATGGTAATTAATTTGACATCACAATTTTGATGTCAAAGAAGAAACTCTGATTTATAGCTGTTAAGTCTCTAACTCAGCAATTATAAACAATGTTTTTCTAAGTGTCACTGTTTCCAAAGTTGCTGGGTCCCCTCATTAGTTTCAGTTTTTAAAATGTTCTCCTGTTCATGGGGTGAGAAACTCTATCTTTGGCTGCAACTCCTTTCAAATCACAGCTTGCTGGGCAAGGCTCATGTTAGCTGTGATTGCAGTTGGCAGGGCACTAGATTAGCTGTTGACATCAAGCCAACATTTAATTTTGTTTTCTTGAGTCATCTGTTGCCAGTTCCCATGACAACTGCTCTTCTAGCCTTCAGATTTACTAGAGAAAGCCATTAAAATGGCCAGGAGTAGAGAAAGAGATTCTTTGATGTAGATGGAAGTTCAACTGTTCCCTTCAATGGAAACGGAAAGATCTTTTCAGTTATTACTTTAGCACCACGTAACTCCTGCCCAGGAAAACACGGATGTTCTTCTGTTAGAAAAACAGAGTGAACAGCAGTTTTTAACAAGAAACCTGTTATAGCATCTTTTCACTACAGAATGAAGGTCTTTGTGTCTAAAAAATCGTGTCATGCAGAAGACGTGAAAAAATATCTTTCCATTCTTGCATAGTAGTAAAGAAAGATGAAATTCAAGATATGGATTCTTTTGATCTTCACTGGAGTCCCTGTACATTTCCATTTCTTGTTCACAAACTTGTCACTTAGGTAAAGGATGTATCTCAGGAAGACATCATTACTGTGCTGAGTCAGCCCAGAGGTTGAACCAGACCAGAGGAAAAGGCCAATCCCAATCCTGTGGGAGCGTCTGGGATCAAAAATACCTTTGGCTAAAAATACTTGTCAGTGTATATAAAATATGTACAACCCATAAACCCCCTGGTTATGAAAGCATAAGAAAAATTTAAGTACCATACTGGATTACAAGCAGTTCTTGTAGCAGAATGTTCATGCTCAGTGGTTATTTCTAAGCCCATCTCCTGTTGTCTTTCACAGGTCCTTCCAAAGTCTGAATTCCACATTCCTCCTATTCAGTGTTCAAAGCACTCCAAAGCACCCCCAAATGTCTTTGAAAGAAAAGGAAGCACAAATGTAACAGAAAAAGGTGCACAACTGGCTCAAATACAGACAAAATCCCAGGCAGTCTCTGTATCTCTTCATTGGGTAAACCTTTCCCTCTGGTATATGGGAAAACAAGCAGCTGCACGACTCTGTCACTTCGTGGGCATTTCCCACTGCCCAGGAGCTTGTTCTAGCAAGATTTGCAGGAGGATGCCCAATTCCAGACCTGCACTGACAGGGCAGCACATGGCAGTGCTTGCAAGCTCAGGTGAGGATCCAATGCTCACAACTGTGCTCTAGGAATTAATGGCCCTCTGCTAAGGCAATGCCCTGGAGATTTCTATGCACCCCATTTGGTTTATGTTTCATTATACACATCTGGATGACTTTTCCAGGCTGGTTCTTCAACAGCAATTCCAGATTGCTTTCCCAAATGTGAGGATACATAAGCCTACCCTCTTGATTAAAATGGAGAGAACAAGGTGATTACTCTGACAAAAAACCTACCTTGCTTCTCTTCTCCTCCTCTGCCCAGTAGAAGCACTTAAAACATTTTAAAGATAATGGGGGTGTATGTGGGAGAAAGTGAAAGATAAGGAGAGAGAACACACCAGTTCCCCAGCCTGAGTTAACTCTCCCAGTCCCACTGGAGAATCATCTTCCACCAGCTGGAAATCCAGAGGTCTCAGAGGTGGAGTGTGTTTGGCACCAGTCACACTGCATGGAGTGAGTGTCTTCCCCCCACAGCTGTCCCCCAGTTTGGGTACAAAGCCACCCTTGGCACTGGTTGGGACTGGTGTGAATTAGTGACAAAAGGAGGAGCCGTGGCTGGGACGTGTGGCTGCACCTCCCAGTGCTGCACTGGAGATGGAACAGCCACATCCACTAAAGCTGGCAGTGGTTTCTGAAATGGTTTGGGCTGTGAATTCGGGCTCTGGGTGATTGTTGGAGAATGCACTTGGCCCCTGAATGCCATTGATGCAGACGCCCGCATATATTCAAAATGCTGCGTTTCCTGTTTTGCTTTTATCTTTAAATATATTTGAGAAGGTTTTTCTCTCTTCTAAAACAGCTCACATAATAGGTAGAACTAAAAATGATCTAATAGCTTCAGTGCCTTAGAGCTACTGCCATGCATGAAATTCGAACTGTGACTATAAAAAGAAGCAAGGACTTTCTCTCCAATTCACATTTTTAGCTATTTCTGTATTTTTTGAGAAGGACAGAACTTGTTCATGTTTCAAGTCTGGATCAGTTAAATAAAATGCAATCTGAAAGTTATTACAGGTCATTTGGGGAACTGGGGGCAAAAGTCTAGGGGTTTTTGACTGGTTGAGAAGACAATAAGCTTAGCAAGATTAGTAGTTACTAATTAAGGTGGTAGCGTGACCCAAATTTGCTTTCACAGCCCTTACTGATTTAGTCAGGTGCAATGACATCCATTGCAGCTGAGCAAATAGTTCCTGATGAGTAATGTATCTGCACCTCCATACTTTCTATCTGCATATTCCCTTGATTGTGTCACAGCTTTCCTGCCACCATCTCCAACCTGTACCTGCTGGATTATTTCTGCAGTGTTTGAAATGTGCATTGTCTGCATTCAGCAGCCAAACACAAGTGGCACTGCTCAGTCCTAGTCCAGTACCTTATGTCAGCTCACTCTGTGACTGAGTGCAACTCTTAATTAAGTTTATTTGCATGTGTGCAAAACATATGCTTGGCTATTCAAACCTTGCTTTGCACAGATGCTGCCTAATTTTGTTAAATGGGAGAGACCACTGCAATTTTTAGGAGAAATTAGCCAAATTAGAATAGATTGAACCATTTGACTGTGTTCCCAGACTAACATGACTATTTGGTACCTTGCTCGTCAGAATTTAAATATTACCTGCTTCCAAATGCTCTGAAATAAGAATTGGTGATTTTATTGAGCAGGGGTTGCTGTTCCTGGGTTTTGCTTGGAGCTTCACTCCAGCCCAGGCTGACTGGGTGAGTTCTGAGCCATCCACACACTGGAACTCTCCTGCAGGGCGCACATTGAGACACTCCTGGAGACTGATTTGAGCTTGAACCATAACCCTTGTGACTCCGGAGGAGCCCACTGAGGAGGCTCACTGTGGGGAGCTGGTCTGTCTGCTGGAGCGTGCCTTAATCGTCTCATCAGAGCCTTGGGTCATACTGTGAAGAGGTAGACAATGTCGTATCCTCTAAACATGTTCTACGCACTCAGGCATTTAATCAGAGACTGACATATTTATTATGGATAAAAGGAACAGGAGGATACTGTGAATTTCTTTAGAGCCACTTAATTGACAGTGCACTGGGTAATGAATGACCAATTAATAAAATGAAAGCGGAATCTAATGGATTTGTACTTTGTTTGTACACAACACGCATCATTAGGACTCTTCAGCCATCATTAGCTCTGTCTCCTCTGCACTGAGTCATTCTGCTCCCTGGAAGAAGTCAAGGCTGCATTACAGAACTGCCAAACCATTCCACTGATGGAGCTTTCTGGACTGTCCTCCTGTGCAAGATGGTTCCCTGAATTTAGGGGATTCTTTCCCGTTTCTTTTTTTCCCCTTCATCATGAAATGGGTTCTGCAGATAGCTCAAGGCTAATCTCATCAGAATTTTCAAAAAGCAAAGACAGACAAAGAAAAACCCTTACCCTACCAAACAAAGAGCCACAGCAGCTCTGGGGTCTTGGAGGAGTCTGCTTGGCTCACCTGGAAAGGAATTGGGCGTGGAGAAACCACGAGCAAGTAAAAGTGGTTAAGTTTAAGGAATTGTAGTAGCACAACTTAGTCAAAAAAAAAAAAAAACAACCAAAAAAACCCAAAAAACCAAAAAAACCCGTTGAAGTAATGAAACAAAACCTAAGGAAGAAGAGCAGTCTGGCAAATTCTGGCCTCTGTGCTCTCAACTCTAGTAAAGGTCTTCCACTGGTAGATTCTCGAGAAAATCTCCAAAAGGGATTTTCTCAATGTTCAGTTAAAATTTTTGTATTTCCCGTAAATAAGACAGCCCTTGATCTACCACAGAACGAGACAAACACATAAGAATCGCCTTTGATTTAAAAAGAAGCATTATTTATGCAATCTGGTTAAGCAGCCAGTCAATTATAACACACATATCAGTGGTAACTGTGCGCTTGAATTCTTTGAATGTTTAGTTTAATACCCTGTGCTGAATAAAATAGGCATGGCAACAACATATAAAAGAGCTCTTTTACATACAATGAAGAAAATTTGTACAAAATATACAAATGATTTGCATGCACAAAAATCCCATGAGTGCATATGCAAAACACTTCATTATGCCTGTTAGTTATTGTAATTGCCATTAACGTGTGCAATTACTTGCTCTGCATCACAATTCCAGGTGAATGGTTAAATCAGCTACAAAATTATGAATAGCTGAAAAATCTTGTTTCAAACCCCAAGCCATTTCATTAAATGTCTCCTTGTATAGTAAACAAAGTGCATATCATGAACTAACAAATTGCAAGCTGTATTATTTCCTGAAGTGACTGCAGTATTCCCAGGAGAACGGAGGTTTTGTTTACGGAACAAGAATTCCCCATGCAACAGCAGTGAAATTGTTCTTCCCATCAGGACTCAGCCACATCATCAGGACAGGTTATTTGGGCCCTGTCAAACCCTGGCTGTTCTTCTAGGGCTGTTAAACACTTTATGTTCTCTGTGATCTGAGTATTTGAACACTTTCTGCATAAACCCATGAGCAATAACTTAGCTACAGACACACGTAATTGCCTGGCTTCTCTCTTTTTTAAGGGACCAAACTTCGGGTGGAGTTGGGTTCCCTGGAGTCTTTTTCAAAGAGAGGAGGATTAGAATATTGCAGCTGTAAATGTAAGTTTTGGTGGGAAAAACTGGAAAATGAGGATGGTTATGTAGTACTTCCTAAGGACAATCAGAGTAGATTTGTCCATGCACTCCTACAAGACTGTTCCACACTTCAGTCCTCTTGGATCTAAAAGCTTTGCTCTCATCTCTTATGATGACTTAATTTTAGGCTCTACATTTTTTGGGAGAAAGAGCTCTCATAGTGGTATTTCATCAGCTGAAATTCAGTCCTAAATATAGCTGAAATTTCAGCAACCTCTTCCATATGGATATTGGGGGCAGAATTGGTGCTCGAGGTCGGCCTCTCGTAAGCTCACTCCAGGCTGCTGTGAGGCTGTGACTGCAGGCCTGATGGATTCATAGTGGCATGAGCCACGAAAAAAGAGAATATCAGAAATCCAGATACCCTTGGGTTGTGTTTTTCACACAATATGTTGACAGGAAAACACAATAAATACAAAGGTAAACAGGTGATTGCTGCCATCCCCTCCTCACCTCTCCTCTTCCCACTTCCCTCCACCAATGACGGCTGCAATCATTATTTTTTTTCAGCAACAGTGGTGAAAAATGAAAAAGTAAAACCTGATAGCTGCTCTCTCTCATCCTGGAGATTATCCTACAGCCTGACCATAGATACAGTGCACAAAAATCTGGGCACATATTTTTAAAATTCAAATTTGAGCAACAACATCAAGAACAGCAAATCCCCAAGCCCCACCCCTTTGCCCCCTGCCAGGACCTGGACCACACATAGACTGTAATTACCAGAGTTATTGCTGAGCAGAGAACATCCAGAATGCAATTGTGCCATTAGGGCAGGGTAATCACAATAACTTGCTTATTAGAGAAAACCATATACTTGTCCTACGCTATTATTTTCACTTCTATAAAACAGCCTCTTTAGGAGATACTACAATTAAACAGTGATTATGCATGTCAAATCAATTTTCAATGGATATAGATTATATGATAGTACAGGACCTGAAAGGGAATCACAGTTTAGTGTCCAGGCATTTAAATTGTGCAAACAGTTTTGCAGTGAGGCCCTGGTTTAGATGTGTAACTGTGAGTTCCCATTATCCTCAGTCAAACAAACTGATGGTCAGTGGTATCAAACACACACGTGAAATGCTCATTAAAAATGCATTAGAACTGTTAAATTTCAGACAAAACTCTAAAAAATATATATAATTACTATTCAAACACTGGTGTTACTGGAATCTGATGTTGGAGCCACTTGGAATTTGCTGATTTGCACGTGATACTTGGGATCCCAAAACTGCCGACAATTTACGGAAATGATACTTTCTATGTCTTTGAGATACAATAGCTGTAAATAACCCATCTGTCACTGGAAACGTCCTAAATAACCAGGCTGTCACCTCAAGCAGACTTAGATAGCAGTGGAATAGATAAAGTTTTCTTCACATCTCAGAAGGCAGAGTGTGTTTTGGGCAGAAAACAGATGAAATAAAACAGCTACTTAAAACCACTCCAGACATACTATTTTTAACAGAAGGTTTGAAGTCATACCTTCTGAAAGCCACCCAAGTGACAAGATGAGAGCAGGAGCAGTGGGTCAGTCAGGCTTGCTGTAATGGTAAAATGCCTGCAAAGGAATCTCTGTGCTTTTTCTGGAGGTTACAAAACATCCATGTTAGCAATGGTTTTGTTTTGTGCACAGGTGGATGCTGTATGAGAAATGAGGGAACAAAAAATTGGCCTTTAGAAGATATAATTAAAAATTTCACAGCAGCGGTCATGAGTCTAAAGTTTGGAACATGTATTGGATGTTTAATGAAGTGGAAGGACTTCATTTTCATGGTTCCCCTGAAGATGGGATTGCTGACTTCTGGCGTTGAGGGACTGTAAGATCTGACTGGAGGCTGTAAGGCAGGAAATCAGCACTGCCATGACAAATTTTGCAGATTTCAGTAGGTAACATTAGTTACTCTCAGGAGGATCTTGCAGCACCAGTTTTTGACCACTTCTTGACAAATCCACTTATCTGCAAGACCTGAGCATGCCTGAACTTTGGCTCTCTAGCCCTCGCCCTTGCTCTGAGCTTATCAGGTTCCCCCGCTGTTACCAGCTGAGGGACCCTCAGCGCTCTGACTCTGCCAGAGACAGGAGCCCTCGGAGCAGTCACCCAACATTTTCATGACTCAAAGCCAACACCTGTAGGGCTCCTCGGAAAAGCCTTTGAGAGCTGAGATAACAGAAAAGCAGGATTGATGTGGTAAAACAGCTTCCAGAAAGCTGCCGACCGCAGCAAAGCGAAGCAAAGGCTCAGACCTTGCCGGCAGCCCTGCTTTCAGCGACTCAAGATGCAATTACACATCTATTCACCACCGCTGCAGGTGCAAGCTGAGCAACAGCACGAGTATAAATGTGTGTGGGTGTGCAAATGCCTCATTACGGTGATTTGTTAGCACAGCGAGTGATGCTTTGTGGCCAATGAATGTGTAAATTAGGTGCTTGGCTTACTTGAGTGAAAAAATGTTTAAGTTTCCTCCCTAGCCCATCCCTCTCGACAGACACTGGGAAAGGAAGTAGTTTGATTCCTTGTCAAAGTAGCAGATTCCATCTAAAGCCTAACCCAGCTTTCTTGCGCTGTCCTTGGGTTTCTAACAATGAAGAGAAGTGAATCTTGAGGAATTAGTCGTGTTGAATCATATCTTAATCACATGCCTGATATGCTCTTATGTAGCATTAGAGGCGTCACATCTTGTGTTGTCATTTCTGGGACAGAAAACTGGGGCTGTTGGCTGGGTTTAAATCATTTCTGGCATTAACGAGATTCTGACCAGAGGCTTTATTTCATGTTCAGGATCTGCGCTGCATTATTTCCTATTATATCACAAAACGTTGCAAAGGAACAGCTAAGTTACCAAGACTAATCCTTTAAGTCTTTCTTTCTTTACAATGTCAGACAAAATAAGACTATGCCATATTTCTGTAATCTCTCTTGTATTATGAGAATATTATGATCTATAACAACAAAATCTCTAAACTGCACGATCCCCGTCGGCTCTGATACGCTCAGTCTTGTCTCTTTCTGTCAGAAAAGATATTTCTAATTCTCTGTGATTTCGTTTTAACAGACAATATCTGGTTAGAAATCAGATTATTAATGTAAAGCAGGAAAAAGAAGTTTGCTTGTGTTCAAAAATGACTATTTTTGAAAAACCATGATGTAATACCCAAAGTTCTCCTCTTTCTTCAAGAAACTACTTAAAATGAAAGTTAGTTTTGAAGCTACTGCCACTTTTTCCCTACTTGGATATGTACATTTAGATTAATGTTAAAAAGTAGATTTTGTTCCCAGACAACTTTACAGCAGCTACCAAGATCTAAAAAAGATTTCTGCAATGCTCTGCTGGCAAATTGCAGGGGAATTTCTTGAGGGAGGGAGAGGAATTCGGATTAAAAACTAATTAATTAAACCCACGAGAAGTAGCTTTCCATTTCTTTTAATAGGATGAGAAAAAAAAATTTTAAATATATATTAAGTGTATCCTCCTTCTGAGAGATCCGTCCTTTTGGATAGAGTGAAAACATCATCCCATACTTTCTATTCACAAAGTGTGGGTTCTTTTCTCTGCTGGTATTTTATGATGTCTAAGCCACTAAAAGTATATTCAGTAACTTAACTCTTTTATAATTATTTCATTAGAGCAGCCAAGCAAACCTTGATCTGAAAATGCATAGGCTCATGGCAGTGCCAAGTGTTTGGGTTGGGGAGGTTGCGTTTCTTTTACTGTTGGGTTTTTTTAAAAAGTTACTGCAAAATATGTCTAAAATCCTACAAAAATATGTGACTCAACAAATATTAAATTCCAGGATGCAAAGTAGAATAGATTTTCTGCAGGTGCAGGACACAAATAGCTGATTATATAAAATATCATCTCCCAAATAAGAGAGATGAGTAATGCCCCAGGTCATAGTGCTGCTTTTTTAGAAGAGGTTGGTGGAACTAGAGACCCTTGAGGTGTTGGAATAAAGCCTAGAAGTTGTGTTGTGAGAGCAAGAGTGAGAAAAATATAAATGGAAAAGTCACTGAAAACAGCTTCTCCTGGGTTTTTGCTCCCAGGTTCTCCTTTCACAAACAAGGGTTGTTTAACCACTTCATCTCCTGTCACCCACAATAACTTTGGAGCTCTCTGGCAACTTTCAACAAAGGGTGGAGTTGATGAAAAATGACACCAGGGACCATTTAAAGTGCTACCTGTGAGAGGAGCCTGGGTGTGAGGTCAGGTTTGGTTCCACACCAAAGCACCCCAGGAGAGCTGCTGCTCTGAGGCCCTGCAGGGACAGGAGTGTTCCCTCAGTCTGACACTTCATTAGACAACAGAGGGGCCAATCTGAAGTCCTCAGTCATAAAGGAGATTTTTAACAGTTTAAGATCAAACTGAGGACTGAAAATGCTGGACCTGGAGGAAGGCCAGCTTTGTTGGCCTCTCTGCTGGTGCAGCAGTAACACCCATTCTATTTCCACAAGAATCATTTTGGAGAAAGGCCTCTGGAGCAGGAGCTGCTGAATTTGCTAAGGCAGAAGAAAAGAGCTAGCTACTAGAATGAACTCAGACTGGATGGCAGGAAAGTCAAAAACTGTAGAGAAAACAGACTGAAAAGTAAAAAGAAGTTGCAACAAGCTCTATTCTCTTACAAGAGAACAAGAGAATGTATGGAGGCATCAACCCAGTGCGACAGAAGGAATGCCAGTCTTCCAGTCCAGCCTGTGCTGCCTCCAGTGATGCTTCCTTGGATGGAAAAGAGAGATACAGGATCAATTTCTGTTAGTTAGGGCCCTTCCTTAAAACATTTTCATTCATGCACAATATTCTGGATTTTTGAAGGACATTCCTTTGTACTTCTACATGTTAAAATTATCTCTTTTACTTGGCTTCCTTTCAGTTTATTCTTCTGGTTGAATTACAGCAGCAAATGTACACCGTAACACTAGGACGTCTCTCTGCTATCCATCCTGACAGCTGTAGTTCACATTCCCTATGTTTGCCTTAAGAAAATCCACATCTGATCATGTCATCTGTTAAGTTCACCACTGCTGCAAGGGTTCAAGGCACCAGCCTCGGGCAGTGGCTGATATTTGCTCCCATTACAGATCAAACAGAATCACGGGTTTAGTGAGGATACGCAGTTTTTGTGTCACGCCATTCCATCCTGGAGTGGTATCAGGAGTTTACAGGAAAATAGCACATTCTCAGGAACCCCTGGTATGTTCCTAAATGCAGGGGACTCCCAGGTGGCAGGAGTTCACTTATGTTCCTCACTTGCAGGAAGATGTGTTGTTAAGTTATCCACAGTTAAGTATCTCCTGTGAAATCTGAAGTGATACTCACAGTTTATCTCACTTCTGATTTTTCCATTAATTTTCTTGAGTTAAACAAGAAATGAGGCATTTAAAACTTATGGTGGACAAGTGGAGAATTTGTATGAATCGAAGACTAGGCTCCATTTTCTTTTTTCTAGAGCTTTCTCTGCATAGTTGGTGGTCTAATGTGAGCACATATTCTCTCCTTCTAGGCATTGTAACATAGAGCAAAGTCAAGTGAGCAACTGTCATGGAAGGAAACATTTAAGCTGAAGTTAAGCTGAAGTGCTGTATCTGAAAATAGGATGTTTTTCTCCTTGAAACCTCTGCAATCCCAGAAAGCTGCTACACAGTCTACATAGCTGCTATATTTTTTTTTAAATAACTTTTTTTCTTCTATCCTAAATGCAGAGCTTACAAAATTACAGATGTCCCATCTGCAAAGCATAAACTTCAGAAAAACCCAATTAAGTCAGTGTTCCATACACTATCATGTTTGCTCTGTTTAAGTATTCCACACAGATTCCTCTCATTCACGATGGAACAATTAAAAAGGAACTTGCAGGAGCCAAGAAACACTCTTGGAGGCTGATTTCCACTCGGGTTCTGTCTGAGCTCCCCAGGACAGCAGGACTGGCTGGAGATGCTGAGCAAACCTGCCCAAAGCATCAGCCCTTGTGGCTGTTTCTTGAAGGCAGCACAGGAGACTGACCCTGACTATTTCACGTGGAATTCATGTGAGTTCCCCCAGCCACCCTTCCCTTTGCTCCCAGCCTGTCCCAAGCTTCCAGCCCCTGTCAGGAACACTGTCCTGGGCTGGACACACCTCAGTCCTGACCCAGTGCAGCATTTCTCATGTTCTTTTAAAGATAAAAGCCCAAGTCTTGGTGCAGGCTGTTTAGTTGAGAGATGAGATGCAGAGTTCTGAGAGCAACTGAATGAAAAGTGACAGCCATTGCCAGCAGATCAATACGGACAAGGCAGAGGGAAGAGTGCGTGGCCTGAGGGATGGAGCAGCCTCAGAAAGCAGTGAAGGCTCCTCTGGTTTGATGGAATACACTGTTCTCTGTCCACTTGCTGGTTATGCAGCAACTGAACAGTTTGAGGATGTTAAAAAAAACTAAATTAGATGAAGGAAATTAACACACGAACTGTCTCTTCATTATATGAACAATTCTGAAGTGTTTTATGCATAAGGACAAGCCTTCCTTCAGCTGTAACCACAGGTCCACGCTCCTGACCCAGAATATCACTGTATTACAGAAAGCAGGATAAGATACACTTTGATTCAGATCATCTTGCTGAAATATTCATGCAGAATCAAGCACGGAGCTATGGACCTGCATCAAGTCACTATATGATGTTCTCTCTGGGGCACATGTAAATTGTGTATACATTAGGTCATAAATCAACTTGAATTTCAAACAAAAGCATGGGATTTAATGGGCACAAAGAATCCATTGTATTAGCATCCAAACTGGCCACACTGCGAAGCAAAATCAAGGTATCATAGTTAGTTTTACTTACTCTTGGTATTTATAGACTTGACCTGCTTAGAGAAGAGAGGGCAATTAATTCTACCTATTAAATTTTAAAAATACAAAGCCGTAAATTTGCTTTAAAAAAACCCTGTTATAAATAAACAAATGGTGTAGCCCATTCATTACAGCACAAATTGGGCAGTCTTGACAGAGAGTTCCCAAATTAAAGATTTTGGGAAAAATTAACACTGTTACTTAACTACTCACTAAAATATACAGTTACATTTCCAGATAAACATGACTCCCAGGATTATGTAACTCATTCCATTTTCAAAGTGTGGTGCAAACGTTAACTGAATGAATAATCTTAAACCTCCTTCATTCATAGCTGAAGTGTGAAGATCTTTTATTATTTAACAGACATGAGTTTCTCTTATTTGCACAGAGAAGCAACTACTTGTGTGCACAAGTTATTAGGTGTGTAAATTAGGTCTGAGTTCTTTTACTTAAGATATGCAATCAAATCTGGGGTTTGCTTTTATTTTAGAAGAAAGCCTGAATTAAAGAGACAAAGGTAAACATAAAAAAACCACCAGCTATTTCCAATATGATGACCTCACTCTCATAAATCCAGTCTAGGTTTTGATGGTGTATAATCAGTATTTACACTTCTTGGATAAAGAGGTTTTAATGGTTTAAGTGTCTTTTCAGCAACATTGAGACTACCTGCCAGCTTGGGATTTAGAAGAAAAGACAACTGTAGAACACTTTTTTCCCCGTTAAAGCTCTGTATTTCCTTTACAGAACTCTAAAGTTTGGCTAAATACAAATCTCCCAACACTGGGAACACTCAAACCCTGGAAAAGCCTAAAACCTCCCCTCAACATGAATAGCATACTTATTAACTGACCTCATTTAATTTCTGCAAAAGTAGCATTAAAAGTAGTATTAAAACATAACTTTGCCAAGCTCTCTCTTGAATTCCAAAACATAAACTGAGTATCAGTAAGTAAAATACTCAGGCAACAGCAAAAAGCAGTTTGTGCTAGGTGTGCACCATGTAATGATACCCCACCACTGACACAAATAATTTGTGCAGGACCAAAATCATGCATTTGGAGCAAGAGAATTCCACACAAGGAGGTGCCACCTCTGCAGCTTCCCGAGCACCCTGTGCCCATCCTCCTCTCCAGACATGCACAGATTGTTCTCCCCTCCTGGAAAACGCTGGAGCAGAGCTGCCATGTGTGAGATGAGTCGTGCCAGGGACCAGGGCTGCTGGGGAAAAGGGGATTTTCTGCTGCAGGACACAGGGAAAACGGGAGTTCTGTGCTTCCAGTGAAGTTTCTTGGCATCACAGGGACGTGGGCTCCAGTTGGAGCTGACCAGGAAGGGACTGGGAATTTGATGAGAAAGAAAAAGGCCTCCTCAAAAGCACAATGCAAATGTAACTCCCATCGTAGTACTTGATAATATAGTGATGATTTTTCAAGTGCTATGTACTGAAAACCTCCAACTCTGCATTCATACAAATACCCAATGTTTTGGGAAGCTTTGTAGGACTTAAATTTGGATGTCAGTGGAAAGGGAAATAGTATGTAATAGCCTGCATGTTTCTAGTCTCTACTGAGTATTCCTGAGTACAGTCCCCATTAAGTGTGGAGTAGTAACTTTCTGCAGGGAGCCCCTTGGCTGAATTGGAACTTTTGAGTGAGAGAATATCACTAAGTTTCATATATTTAAAACATAGGGTTCAGTTATAAACCAGAGCAAAACATTGATTAGCTGATGTTGTCCATAAATTAATAAAGGAAAGGATGTAGGACATCTGATAAACTTCCATTTCAGAAGAAATATGATGCAGGGGAAACAAATTCTATTAACAGAACAGACTTGTTGATAGAGAAAAATCCGGTGACAAAAAAAAAACCAAACAACTTTTTATAGGTAGCCTGGCTCAAGCATTAGGATCAAATTTGAAAATTCATGCAACAACTAAAGACATCACAGATAAGCCTTTAACTCCATGATTTAAGTTGCAGTGATCTAAAGGACTGCAGAAGGATGAAGCAGCAGCCCAGCTGACAGGCAGGGCACCCACAGCATCTCTCTCTGTCCTCCCTCTGCCATCCATTTCCTGCATCTTAAGCACATGTTTGAAGTTAAGCACACACTTAGCAGATTTTCTGAATTATGGGCCTGGAGTGAATAGATTTGCAGCAAAAATGACTCGAGCAGATTCAGAGAGCTGGCACCAATCTCTGTGCACTCCAGTTGTATTCCTGTTTGTCTTTGCCTTCCCTTCACTCCATACCAGCACCTGCAGCCCAAACCTACCACACTTTACTCTCAATATGCTTTTGAGTTTCCAAACCTCCCCTGCAGTAGCTTCCAACATCACTGAGGTTATCAGTGTCCTGGTTAGGGGGAAAGCACAACTTTCCAGTGGCTCACAGGCTCCTAACAGTGCTCAAGACTCAAACTGAGCAATCTTGTTCAAGGAACAAATACAGCAGTAACAGGAGTCAATTAAAATCTTTAGCAGCTAAATCAACCCTAAAATGTCAAGAGAAGACAATGATAGATATGTAATGGCTCAGCCCATCCAGGAGAATTGACAGCTTCAAAACAGAAGACAAGACAGGAAAAGCCATTTTAGAGAGTATTCCTATACCTGCTGGTTTTGGCATCACAACTTCCCCTGGCTGTTACTTGGATGGCTGATGTCCTTCCTTATCCTGCCTGTGAGGCTCTGCTGGGTTTCAGGTCAGCCTCCAGCTCAAAAAGAGATGATGTAAAAGGAATAAAACACTTTAATTCTCATCTCAGCATCTCTTCTTAGCATCCTAGAAGAATACTTTTAAGAATGCTGCCTGCTACAGAACTTTTCAATTATGAAAACTAGAAACAGTGAGGTAGGAGCTTTAAGTCCTATGCAATTGTTCTCCCCTGGAGCTAATTCAGAGCAGGGTGCTGCTGATTACATGTGGTATCAATAGAAATAAAAAGGGAATTAGTGTCTGGCATAGACATAATCACGGATCTCTGGAACAGCTACTCTGCAGTAGCTTTAACTTGTCAGGTCTTGAAGCACACCACACCAGAGCAGAGGCTGAGGAGCCCCCCTTCATCAGGCAGGAAGAAATTACGATGACAGAGCTGTTAACAACATCTAACACCACTGCCTGCACCACAGCTTGCCTTGCCTCGATACAGATCCTTCACAGGAGGACAAGGAACACATGGTGGACCACTGGCAAGGTCTGCTGGAGAACTCAGTAATGCCCATCCTGAAAAAGCAGTCTTTAACTGTGTGGTGCCAGGAAGGAAAAGCAGCAGCAGCACAGAGAGCAAATCGTGATGGCATCAATGTGTACTTATACAAATTCAAATGGATTATCCCAAAATTAAGGGGGGGAGGGGGTGACATTTTCACACATTGTCATGGTTGTCTGTATCTCCTCAAGTAATACAGAGTTTTGACATGGTGTGTTCTTCTTCAGTCTGTGCAGCCCTCCCTTTTCTGATACAAATCAAATGAGATTGTCAATCTTCCCTGTGCCCTGTGACTGCTGGAAGGATGTAATGAGAGCAATATTTTGGCTTCCTGCAACTGTCTCTCAATTAGATGGTGATACTGAAATCTGTTCTCTTTAGACTCTCCTTTCTCTCTTGATCCTTATCTGGAAAGGTGGAGGAAGGGAAAGACATGGAAGATAAGGGAATTCTTGACATCACTGGAGGAGCTCAAGGCCAAGTTGGATGGGGCTTGGAGCAACCTGACCTAATCAGGCCAGGAAGGTGTCCATGCCTGTGGCAGGGAGTTGGAACCAGATGATCTGTAAGGTCCCTTCCAACCCAAATCATTCTGTGATTCTATGAATAAGACAAAGTTCACTTTTTTAACAACAGCCTGGTCTAGAGACAGTCTATAGTTAAGCAAGACATGAGTATTTTGATTTCTGTTTCCCAAACTAAGGACATATTCCTTTTTCAAGATTTGCTCATTCAGTCTGACAGTGAGCTTAAACAGACTCAAACATGAAGCCCAGTGTTTGTTGTACTATAGTAATTCTCATAAAATACTGCTCAGTGGCCATAAAATAGTTACCTTAAATCACGGGCTGAAATTCCTGATTTTATCTTAAAGGAGAAAACAAATAACTGAGCCAATTAAAGCAGAGAAACACTCATTCCTTCTTATCTTTCTTATACTATTTCCAGTATTCTCTACATTACCAAAAGAACCTCAATGCACCATTTAAATGCTGGAGGAAATCATCTCTTTGTCAGTAGAGCCTGATCTAAAGTCCATGTTTTCTTCTTAGACCATGACTGTGACGTCTTAACTGATCACTTTGAGGAGCTGCTGTTTAATTAAAATTCCATGTGAAGGATCTAAATCAGTGAATTTGTATCTCTGTTTTGGAATAAATAGCTATTAAATGCCCCTAGCCTAGTTTAATGAACACCTTGTTTATCTTATTTATTATAGGAGTATTTGTAAGATTGTAGTGGCATGTGGTAATTTTATAAGTTTCTTACATGTGATAAAATTCACTGTAATCTGTAAAGATTTCAGCTCTTCTAAATCAAGGTTATAAAATAGCTTTTCGTTTCAACAGTGAATGCTTTGTGAGGAAAAGCATGCTAGATAAGGGGCTTTATCATGAAGCCTTTATTGTTCAAGGCTTGGAGTAATTGCATCTTCTGCTGGCATTAGTCAGGACTGTGAGCGTGCAGAACTTCTCAAAAATCAGCTTCTAAGGCTATTTGAACCAGCCAGATACTTATTCCATGCTCTTGCTGAATGAAGACAGAGTCCTCCTTAAAAATGAACAAAAGACGGCAAAAACCTCACAAACAAACATCAGCTCAGCTCTCACATGGGGAAACTCCCTCTGACATTTCACCCAAGCAATGGTTCATCAAAAAATTGCAAATGAAATACTGGGAAGGTGAACCAACCCTCACCATCTGCAGTGTGCTCACCCAGAGTTCCTTGGATCTGATGTTTACATTGCTCAGGATCAGCTAAAAAGGGATGATCTGGTCCAGTGAGAGCAGATTCTGGGACAGCCAGTGAGGCTCAAACCCCGCTGTGATGGGCCAGTTCTACTGGTTAAACTGGTGCTTCAGGAGGGAAAGGAAAATGAAGCATTGCATCACAGGATTTCCTTTGGAAATACATGAAAATCTTTATGCTGCCAGCTCTACACTCTCAGCTATGGCACTGAAACTTCCATGCATAAAGCTGGGCTAAACAAAAAAATACCGTAACAGGTCAAGAAGAGGAATATAAATATGTCTTTAAAAAATTCCACATAACCAGAAAAATTTTTAGAGTCTAGACTGGCTTCTCCTATTACCACATTTCCTACCTCAACATATTTTCCTCAGTAGGCACAGCCAAATGAGTCGGTGCAGAATGATCCCTGACCACATCATACAGTCAAAAACTGTTCCAAAACAAGAGGGCATCTCCAGTAGGGACATGGCATCGCTCAAATGCCAGGCACAAGTAGGAATGGATTTTGCAGTGATCCTACAGTTATACCCTATTTCAGTATTGGTCTGTTTTTCTGTATAATTCAAATGCGTAACTTAAACGTTAATAAAAATTAATTTCGTTTTTAGATTAATGAAGAATCTTATATGTTCACACTTCTCTAGTGGTTTGTCTGTGAGCAAGATTGGGATGTAAACACAAACTTTGGAGATATGATTTCCCACTCCTAAGACTGTCTTTTGACTTAGAGTCCATAGATGGCTATGTTGGTATAATGATAATGTTACAATTATTTTCCAGGACAGTAAAATAAGATAAATTGCCATTATGTCATCTAGCATACATAATTCTTAGAATAATATAAATTGTATTCCAGATTTTTAAGTAGCCAAATGTATGAAATTGCTCATAATGATTACTCACAACACTGTAGGGTAAAATTTTATTTAAATTAAGCAATTTAGGTTCATTTTCTTATCATCTGGAAGCATACAGATGTTCAATACTATTTGATGAACAAACTTAAAACCTGAAAAGCTTACCAAACATGCTAATCCTACCACTGACTATCTCTGCCTACCTGGACAAAAACCATATGCATTTAACACCTTTTGTTTCTCTCCACATATTGCATGAATAACACAATACATAAAAGACACCTTCTCTTGCATTTTAGTGGAGCTTCTGCCATGCCATGGGACACTGGCTGATCTGATGGAGTCTGTATTTGGGGGAAAAAATGCTCCTTGGTATTGACAGTTCCTTCTCCTAACAAAAAGCACAATAATGTTTATATCTTTGTCGATTTGTCAGACATGTTGTGTACTTTCTTTGTTGTGTATCTCACAAAGGCCACAAGAATTAATTAGAGGAAATAATCTAGAGGAATTAAAACAGAGGTTGCACACGCCTTCCTTTCATTAGTCACTTCTGCTTCCAGAAATCAAATGGCAGGAACATACATTCCTCTTTCAGTCAAGATTGCCCCTTTGGGAGTGAGTCAAGCAGTTCATGTTAGAAGAGTCCTTTGTTCCCTTCACTTAGGGTATCGGAGCAGTTGGTAATCAGGGATAAATCATCCACTGTTTGCCTTAATTTAATTTGTATTTCACTCCAGACCAATGTGCTCAGAATTGCTTGATAAGGAAAATAAATAGAAGAACTTAAAATAGATACAAATGTTAATATCCTCATTGGCTCAGAAGGAAGCAATATAGCAGGTGTATGAATAGAGCCTGGAATATTTTATTTACTCAGTAATCTGAGAAAGGGGAACAAAGTTCAACCCGAAATTGCATCCAGGAACTGTCTCCTGCAGGCTTATAGTGCCTGACCCAAAACCTAAACCCGTTTCTAGGCTTAGAATTCAGTGTAGTCATGATCAACACCCCATTCATTGTCTTTACGCTGTTTTGATTACTCCTTTTCTCATAAAGAAACCTGACAGCTCTTGTGTGACCATCATCTATTCAGGGAAACTGAGAGTAAACTGGGTCTTACCCTTTGCTTCCAGCTTGTTGTTGTGCCTTTCCGTGCAATCACATCACATCAAAGTGATGTAGCTATTTGTTTCTTTTTTTTTTCCTAAAGGACTCAACACAGCTTAGATTCTGACAATCTGAAATTACTGAGTCACCACCAACAGACATTTAGAATTACTCCTCAAAGTGAAGTTAAGATGAAAACACCCTTAGCCATTGTTAAAGGAAAAAAATCTAATCACAATATTCTATTTATATCCTAACGATTGGGCTGTGTCCCCTCAGCACCACCCTCTGTGCCCACACTTCATAAACAGATTACGCTTCTCCCTATGAAGTGAAAATTACCTTCTTGTGGGCAGAAAGCGTTTAATTATGACTCTGCTTCCCTCGTCTCCATGGCGATCCCATGCAAACAGCCTGCTTTATTAGCTTCATTTCCCCCTCCCCACCGAAGTCATAAATCAGCCCTGCGGGAGCCGGGGTCGAGCGCTGCCCGGGGACCCCCGGCAGTCGGGACCCGGCGCCGGCCGCGCCCCCCGCGCCCGCTCGGCGGTGGCAAAGCCGCGGGACGCGCTCGCTCCAATCCCGCTCGGAGCTGAGCCGCTGCACCATTTCGGCCCCCACTGCAGGGAATCTGTTCCCGATCCCTGCCCGCCCGCGGCGGACGGGCTCCCTACAATTTGGCGGCTGCTCCCCGGCAGAGCGGGGCCGTTACCTGGGGGCTCCCCGGGGCCCGCGGGCTCGGTGAGGATGCTGGGGTCACTCTGCGACCTGCCTCGCGGGAGAAAGCAGCCGGTCCCTTCTTCCGATGCAGCCATGAGGTGGAGGGCGGGAAGCTCAGAGGAGGGGGGAGGAGGAGGCGCTCATGGAGCCGGAGGCGGCCGGGGGACAATGGGG
>VZRO01008086.1:24666-92940 GCA_013397915.1 Daphoenositta chrysoptera
TCCGGCTCCCGTCCGGGCGCTGTGCCCGCGGCAGGGACCGGCGCGACCCCCGGCACCGCGGGCTCGCTGTGCGCCGCTCGGCTCCCCCCGAGGAGGAGGAGGAGGGGTGCCCAGGGGGTTCCCCTGGGCAGGACGAGCGGGGAATCGCTCAGCGCCCGCCGGGACCCCCGCGCAGCGCGGCCGGAGCTCCCGCGGAGCCGGCGGGGCTGGGGCGGGGGTCTCCTGGCAAAGGAGGGGTCGCACGGGGACCCCGCAGGAACGGGGTGATCCAGCTGGGGCTGAATAGCTTGGTTGGGAATTTTAAGGGGATGCCTGCTTTTGTGGATTTGTTTTGCTCCTGCCCGTCCAGCACAGCGTGCCGGCAGAGGAGATGCTGGTCTGTAGCCGGTTTTTTTGAAGTTTTGACCTGTAAAACCAGGGATGCTTTTTAATCACTCTCGCAGTAAAGTCCTGCAGAATGCTCGGTCGGTGCTTGCTGGGACTGGGGGGATTCTCCTCTCGTGTCTTTAGCAGGGCAGTGTTGAGGAGCCTGCCTTAAACTCTGCTTTTGGCTCTGCATGAAACTAATGCTAAGAAATAACTCACCTCTTGGGCTGACTCAAGAGCAGGGGTAGGCATGCAGCTGACCAAGTTCCTGTTGAGAGACAGGTACAAGTTTGTAAAATTTTAGGGATGAACATTTGTATCAGAAAACTTTCCATTGATGCAGGTTTTTATTCCCGTACACAGAAGCACACAATGGGCCAGGTTGGACAGAACCACAGTGGTCCAAGCTCCCTGCTCAGGCAGGGTCATTAAGAGCACAGGGCTGTGTCCAGACAGGTCGAGAAAACCTCCAGTGAAGGAAACTCTGCAGCCTCACCTGCACAGCAAAGAAGTTCTTCCTCACGTTCAGGTGGAACCTTCTAAGCATCAGCTTTTCACCATTGCCTCTTGTTCTATTACTTGATACCACTGAGAAGAGCCTGGCTCTGTTTTTACATAAATATGAGGAAAACATTTTACTTCTCTTATATAAAGAAATTGGGGTTTGGCCATTGCTGAAAGCAGGGCAGAGTCCAAATCCATAACAGGCACTTTTGTGGGGTTGTGTCTTTGTTGTGTTTGGGGGGATTTAACCCAAATCTATCACATCCATCACAGTGAGACATGTGCTTGCTATTTTTCTTTAAGCAGGAATTTCCAAGTTAAACGTGTGCACACATCTGATCTGGGAGTCACTTTTGGGCTGTGTGTCCCTGAGATTCAGTTAATTTACTGACCTTTCGGGGAAAGAAAAAAGCCTGTGGGAGTGGCTTTAATGGTGGAGCTTGATAAGAAAGTTCATCCAAGATTCCATTTGAGGAAGGCCCGAGTGTGGCTGTTGGGGTGACATCCACCCGTGGCTGGGGTGAGCTGCTGCATCCAACAGAGAGTGGCAATATTGTCCTGAGAACAGAGCCTGAACAAAGCCTGAACGTAAATAGAAGCTGATGGAACAGAGCCTGAAGGAGGCGGAGATCCAATACGGCTCACACGGGTTTATTTAGAGAGTCAGGGGTCGAATCCAGGGATTTGAGGCTGCGCGGGGTTTTTTAAAGGGGGAAGGTAACAATGGGAGTATACAAAGACCATCCAATAGGAACAAGAACTGCGAGGGGTTCGGGGTTGACAATCATAATAATAACCTCTTATAAATAGTCTGAAGGGAGGAATAATAGAGACATCAAATGGGGATCGAGCTGGGGAGAACTTTCTAGAAACGGGGGACAGTTCAGGGAAGATTGACACATACACTGACAGGGGTAGAGGCAGGAAAGAAGTTCAGGGTAAGACCCACGGGGGAATGGGAGAGACCAGGGGCAAACCACTTAACAATAAATCAGAACAATTAACAAATCAAAACAACAAACCACAACACCTTGCTGTGTATAAGGTAGATCCTAAGGAAAAAGAAGCGTGTGGTGGTTCAATCTAAGCTGTGTCATCGTGCAATGGAATACATTAAGGTGCCAAGTGAGATAATGAGCCAAATCTATTTTTAGGCCTAAAAGGAGAGGAAGTAGCAAGTTTTAAATGGTTTCTCTCTATTTAGCTTTTAGGTCATGCTAGAAAATGCTGATGGTTTCTAGTGAATTCTCTGAAAGTCTGTTTGCTCTAATCAATATAGCTGCCTTCTGAGATGAAGAATGATACTGATTTCATGTTTAAAATGTAGGGCTGAAAAGTTCCATATCAGATTCAAGCATTTGTACAAGACCGAATATATTAAAATATTTTCAACCCAAGAAAATATCTCCAAGACGTCTTTAGTAGCTATAGAAGCACACAGGATGAGAGGGATGTATTTTTAACCAGCTCCCATACTGGTTGCCTCTGTAGAGGACACTTTATAGGATTCCTTTGGGTTTAAAATACTGTGTGGTAGAACACAGTCAAACAGGGCTGGAGTCTGCTTGCTGTTTTCACTTAGTTAAAGAGCATTTTCTCTCCTTCCTGACAAAGCAAACATCAAGAGGCTCAGTCTGGGAATCAATCCCAGGAGTGGTTTGTGCCAGCTGATGGAGCTGCCCCTGGACCTTGCTGTTCCCAAATGAACCATCATCATTTTTGGGAGAGGGGGTGCCAAAAGAAAATATAATTGTATGCAATTATTTAAACTTACATTGCTAAATAATATTTCTTGTGTTAAAAGTAGGATTGTCTGCTTGTCTTTCACTTACAGATTTCATAGATGATGATGATGTATCTCTGGCACTTTGCACTTCCTTGCCTTAAAGCGGGCTCTGCATTCCTTCTGGGGCAGGGCTTTGGAGAGGGAAAAAGAAACGTGAGGCAAAGTCTTGTCTTCATGTTGGAAGACCAACACCAAAAGGAATGGAGCCTTTAAACAAGTAAATAGAAGCTGATGGAGGCAGGCACTAACTAATATATTCCAAGTATATTGATTTGTAAATCCCTCTGAAATTGGAATGAAATTGCAATGAAACTAAGCCTGGTTCTGCCTGTGGGTACAAAGCACCTGAAAAATTGTCAGGTCTCCATTTAATACTTCGTATGGTTCTGTGTCACAAACAAAACTGTTTGCAGGATCAGAATGGCTATTAGTAGAAACATGACTCTCCTTTTATTTGGTTTATTTTCTCACTATAGCAGTCTTGTGGTAAACAAGTTTTCAGCATTTTCCCAGAAAGTGCAATGATCTGATCTGTTTAGTTATCTCCCAGAGGATTTCTAGCCTTTTATATTTATGATGAAAAGTTATGATGAAATTTTTCTACCTTAATAGCAGATACCTCTGCAATTGGCATCCATTTAGTTGCAAGAAAACACTTCTTCAAATGAAATATCCACACAAGGAACACAGAAAATAATTTTTTTTAAATTTTATTTTGATGTCCACAGCCAAACCAATGCATGTCCATTTGGTCTGACTTTCCTTGATACTTTTTTTTTTTTAATGCAACTATATAAATGGTATGGATGATTTGCTTCCTTTGTTTTCTCTCTGACAGACAGCTGAATGCCTGTTGTATGAGCTGGTTATATAAAGAGAAATCCAAACTTGTGTTAGAAAGGAATGATCCTCTGAGGAGAAAGAAAAGAGGTGAGTCATGTCAGTGCTGTTTTTCTCGAATCAGCAGAATATTAAACAACCTCATTTTCCTTCATCTGAAGCCTACATGTGATCTCTGAGCACCACTGATGTGAGGGGTTTGTGTTGTTGTTTAGAAAAATGAATTCAGGGTACATTTGGATTGACAGTATCAGCTTTCATGTTCAAATTATTTTGATGACCAAGGCACAAATAGCCTGGCTAGGAGCAGTTTTCTTAGATGCAGCAACAGAAAGCATTTGTTCTGCTGCTTGTGAGTCTTAACCTAGTTTTTGAGATTTTTATGCCAGCTTGTTGTGGCTCAGCGTGCTCAGCGTAACAGAGATGAGCATTCCCATGCTCAAAAAGCTCTTGTCTCTATTTACTTTGTTGGGGGTTTTTCCCCTCAGATGCTTTCTTTGTAAAGAGGACACAGAGCCTATTTTGAGCCTTTGTTTGTCAAGACCATAAATGCATGTCACCGAGAAGAGATAAAATATCATCCAGCAGTCACAACTTTGTGAGTACAAAGACTTGAAACACATCTTCTCCAAAGTACTACTACGGAAAGGAAATAAAAAAGGAATAAGCATCAGGGGCTCGTTTATTGGGGGCCTCATGTGCACATTGAGCATCTCTGGTAGTCAGGAGCTGTTCTAGCAATGGCCCAGCTGATTCTCACTTTTTTTTCCTTCACAGCTCCAGTGCTCACTCCCATTTTACAGGTGAAGGAACAGGAAAGGAAGAGGAAGGAAAAGGAAAGGAAAAATATAAAAGAGGAGCCTCAGCTCAACACCCTGCCCTGACACACAGCTCTACTCGCATCCTTCTGTGCTGTGATGATAATTTCAAATTTCTTATTTCAAATTATGCAGCTTATGATAGTTCCAGCCCCGTGTGTGGGGAGAGAACTCAGATCTGCCACATGCCACGGCCAGCAGAGAGCTCTGGGATGTGGTCGCTGAGCACTGAAATTGTGCATGAGGAGCAAGGAAAAGCAGCTCCGTGGGGATCACTGGAGCACCCCTGAGGGGCTGTCGAAGGCAGCAAGGGTCCAGGTGATGTGCCACATAAATGCTCTTTGTGCCAGTTTGAAGGGATGAATCTCATGATCCTCTCTGGCGTTTTGTTCCCCTTAGACCTCGGGAAGTCTGAGGAGAAGGGATGTACATATAAATTCCATTGCAGGTCCAAATCTCCCTCCTTCCCATATTTTGAGGAATTAATATTCTTGTATACAGAATGGTTTTCTACAGGCCCTGTGTTCTGAAGAAGGCACATGGCTGGAAGTTCGTTATTCTCACTTCCATCCTTAAAGTATTCCATGGTCTCAAATACCCAAAACTCAAAAAAACTGCAGATATGGGGGGTCTGAAAGCCTTTTTTTGGGGTAATTGAGACCCTGCAAGCTCTACGAATTGATACAGAAAAACCCAATGAACTGTTTCATTTAATGTAACATTCATGTTACATTATAACATCAGTCCTGCAGGTTCTAGAATTCAGGATAGTAGAAATAGCTCCAAGAAACTGGTTGTAAAAAGAATGCAGTGTGAGATGCCATCCTTTTTAAATAACTATCTGGAGCACTTAAATTCCATTTGGAAACAAATTACCTCTGAAAAAGAAAAACCTCTGATTTTCTTATGCTTTGCAGGTCTGTATTTTAGAAGCAATGCAGTTCATTTTTGCCTCAGAGATAAGTTTGGGTAACTTGTAGCCTGACCAGAGATGTCATTTCATTTTATTATGTATTGCATTCACACAGTACATTCTGATTCAGATCTCATCTTGTTGCCAAATCTGGAATAATTTTGATGTATAAATTTTTCAAATTAATTCAAACAGTGCAGATCATTCAGTTGTCAGCAGAAGTGGAAAGGGAAAGTGCTCTGTGCTAATTAGATGAGAGCTGACGAGTCTTTGATGTAGAGTTGCAGGACAAAATCCTGATTCCACTCGTGTTAGTACATTTCAACATTTACTTCAATGGCCTTTTGTTACTGTCACTCCATTTCTTGTGTAACACGGGACTTCAGGTGGTATTTCACACTCTGACCACAATACACAAGAAATCGGGGAGTTCAAATACTTCAGGGGCCATTGTCACATGAAACAAGTGACAAAACTTCCTTCAGTAGGTCACAGTCTGCAGTTCTTTGGAGCCTGAAATCCAGTGAAGACCATAATAATCAGGATTTATGAGCATCTCTCAGAAGATACAACCTCAGTTGGGTTTCAATTCATGGAAGGAAATATTGGAAGTCTAGAGCTGATGCACAGCTCAAGACAAGAGAATGGAAGATCCAATTGATTGGAGCTCCCAATAAGCAAGGTCCAGGTGAGCAGTGCAGTTTCTGTTCTGAGGCTGAAGCTGTGCATGACGGCCCAGAAGTCGTGGCCAGAACCTCCAGGTCTCATCCTCAGGGAGCTGCAGTGTGAGAACTGATTTAAAGCTTGAGGTTTGAGAAATGCTGTGGTGACTTTATGCTACACGTTCACTCTTCTCTGAGTGCTCCTCTGTGTTGGGTTTCTCTCTGGCTGGGATACACTGATCTTTGGGGTGGTTCCATCTGTTCAACTTCCAGCTCACCAGCTCCTGAAGCAAGACTGGGGAAGGGAAGCTGAACAGCTACCAATAAATTTCTGGAATTTCTAGTTAAATTTTAAGGAAAGCTAGGACTTCATTCCGTTCCTGCACAGTGAAGTTACTGCTTCCTCAGAGCTGAAGGATTTGTGCAGTAGTTTGCATCCTCATTTAGGCAGAATGTGGATGTGCAGCAAGATCAGCGCTGGGGAGGTTGTGCTTTGCTCTTTTGCAGATGCAGTGAATCATCTGAGAAACCATTCCTCAGCAAAAACCCAGCTAACGTGGCTCACTTTTTAAGTACCGTTTTTTTGGCCAGTTTTGGATGTTGCCATGGCAGCAGGAGATCTTAGGCCATCCCCTCCCCTCTGGGCTCAGCTCCGTGTGCTGTTTTAATGCCATCTTGCTGTGAGTTTTGGAAGGCCAGGCTGCTCCACAACTCCATCACAACTCCCTTCATGGACAGAGGCAGTGGTTGTTTTTCTAGGATCAGCCCTAACAGAGAAACTTTAACCTGCAAAGTTAGCCCAGGACAGAATTAGATGGATCTTCTGCTCCATAACTTCAAGGCTGGAGATGGATATTGTCATAAAAAAAGTCAGAACAATGTAATCGTGGAATTTTCTCTGTTATTCTGTTGTAAAAAAAATCTTTGCCAGCCTTGCTTCCAACCAGCCTAGACTGTAATGGGGTGAACAACTTCAGAGTCTGCATTTTTAAAATAAATCTTTTAACATCTTTATCCAACAGGTAAAGTGCAGACCTTGCCTGGCAAATTCTTCCAGTCAAGTCAAAAATCAGGCGGTTGCCACAGAGTCCCTTTGTTTTCACTTGTCCCTAATATCTGCCTCTCTTGTTATACAAATGTATCATTTTAGGGCTAGACACAAGAAAATGCATTGCAAAGGAATTCCCGACTTCAATTTAATATAATCTGTGAACCACAGAGATACTTTAAGCCTCTCTCTCCTACAAATTAATTCTGCAAGACCGAGTCCTTCAAGTTTTAAGGTTCAGTTGCAGAACTAGATTTTTTCGTTAACATGTATCTAAAAATGTTTTATTCTAACCCAATACAGAGACGTGGAACACAATTTTTTGCTAAATACACAATTAATTATGTACATGAATGAATGCTTAGAAATCTTGCTTGTCATTTGTAAGCCTGTGTGTTGTATGGAGATGGATGTTCATGCAGCTAAGGATTGTATGACCCGTGGTATTTATAATTAGGTAATTATACCCTTGCTTAATGAACTAGCAAACAGGGTTTTTTTGCTGATGTTGTTTTTTCCCCTCTCCTGGAAAGTGGAAATAAATCCAATTAGATCAGTCAGGGAAGATGCCAGTAGGTTTGCTTCTTCCAAATCATTCAGAAGTCATGAATTATTTGAAAATTTAGTCTTCTTTTCTCCCTTGGCTTCGTGGCTGTTACGAAAATTCTGTTTATTAATGCATTACGAGCCGAAGCTGTCAAAATCAATCTCTCTCTCCATTTGTAAGGATGTTCTATATGTGCATCTGAATGGTGCAGTATGTACTTCTGAACTTTTCATGTGGGCTCTGACCAGATTTCCTGAGTAGAAGATCAGCTGCCACCACAGGAATGTCACAGCCTGTGCATTCTACCCTGGGCAAGTGTCATCTACACATTGTTTACAGAGATATTTCCAGTTCCGGAAAATGCAGTTCCTGGGAGCAGGTTTGGCTCCATTTTCTATTTCTCTTGGGTTTTAACCTGCATTTTCCTATCCAGGGCGATGAGGAGCTCTGCTTAAGACCACGGGGAGCTCTATTTAATTATAATTGGCAGCATGCAATCCTTTGTGCTGTCAAGGAAATCCTGGAGCTAATGGATGATAGTGAAAACCCTTGGTAGTGGTTTTACACTCAGCAATTTGTTCTTTATTTAGCTGAATAAATGTCTGATGGAGCTGAGAGAACCCACTGAGGAAACGTTGTTGGGCAGAGGAAATTCTTGGTGTACCTACCCTAGGAAATAATTTATTGTCTTAAAGGCTAATTTTGCTATCTAGCCTTTATTTATGCACCTGAAGTAACAAATATCAACGGATAATTTTATTAGCAGTAAGACAATTTACAAGAGCAGTGTAACCTGGCAGTGGTTATGAAATGTGTCACTTACTGTGGGCAGAGCATAATTGTCTCTGCTCAGATGGTTTTATACCAGCACTGATGGCCTCAGGCTCAGTTTATAAGCTGAGTTTTAAGCACATGAGAGAGTTTTAACAGCCCAAAATAGGCACCCATTTTGCAGTGTGGCTGTCTCAACTGCAAAGTCCAGATAAAGCAGAAGGGAATGGTTTTCCCTTCACCATTTCTAGGACGAGGAAGAAATCTGGCACAGCTGGAGTTTGTTAAAGAGGCAGAAGGTGCCACATTTTGATACCAACTTGTGAGACACCTCATACACTTCATCATCACCAGATGTGTTAAATTTATCCCATGTAATTTCAAGCACATCAGTATTTGCAGTCCTGTTGGGGAATTGTGTCCTTAAGGAAGAACGAGCCCTGGGCAGTGCCGAGGGCTGATGCAAATACAAGTGCCTGCCCTCTCCCTAGGCAGTCGTGGCTGACTGCAAAACCGAGTATTTTGATAATTCTGTGTATTTTTAAACTTCGTGGTGCAGCCTGCAGAGGTTTTTTGACTGGCAGCCACTAGAGAGCACTACGGGATTGTCTCTTTTCCAAAGCAGGGTGTGGTAAACTACAGTGTGAAAGGCTTTTTTCACATTTCCGAAGAGTCCTATTGTGTTCTGTACAAAATAGAGGATATTAAACCAAGATTTTAACACCTCTGGCATTTTGCTTTACACAATTATTATTCATGGTGGTTTCTTTCATCAACATGTAATTCTCATTCAGTAGAGTTTCATTGGGGTCTGTAATGTAGCTAGGAAAAGTCCCCTATAGTAATTAATGTATGGGCTATTTTTACTGTAAGGATGAATGATGATGCTTTGCTGCCTGCTGCACATATAACCTTGGGGAATCTGGTTCTGCTTTAGCTTAGCAAAACTTCTGCCTCAAGTCATTCTGATTCAGCAAACAATGAATGGAGTGGATCTATGTAAAATACATAAACTCAGAGAAATGGTGATTTAAAGGGAAAAATCTGTGTGAATGAATTTGTCTCTCCTGATCCAAATATTAGATGTTTCCTTATTTGACTGACACTGTATTTTTTTAGATCTCATGGCCTATATTTCATATTCCCCCAGGAAAAAAAAAATGCATTCTTTTCTTTTGAAGTACCTGTGCCTTGAGATTTTTTTTCCCCTTTTCATACATCCTTCTGAAATCAGCTGGACTTTTAATATTTACACTTAGCCCTTTTAAAGCTCCTGTGTGCTTTTTGGGAGGACTTTCTCATTGAAATCATTGGTGTCTTTTATCTTATTTTATGAGCAGAAGGTTGCAGCTTAAAACTTGGCAGTGCCTGTGGAAGAAAACGCGTTCTCAGAAGATAATGAGCAGCCCAGAAATGCAGTTTTCCTCCCCAGGTCTGCGGCTCTTCTTCCAGCGAGTGGTGAGTGCAGCTGTGGTCAGCAAAGGGATTGTCACAGAATGGTGTTTCCTTCCTTCAGAAATCGCTGCTGAGGGACAGAGCCACTTGTTCTACCGAAGTGAAATTTTCCTGTCAGCATTATCGAGTCAGAGCAGCTGGAGGGGAATTAACTGGATTGTGGAGAGATGAAATGTTGGGGCCAGCTGTGTAAATGGAATATGTGGTGATGTGAAAGACACCTCTCATGACAGTGGTATTCATCTCATCATCCTAAATAGACCAGACTAGAAAAAACCTCCCCTGAGCTGCAGATCCCAAAATTAGTTTGCCAATCTGTTTGTCAGTGTTAAACTTGAAATCCTAATTAGCAGGATTGGTTTTAAGTACTTGGTGACAAAGCCCACGTTGCTTCTCTGACAGTTGTACCAAAATGCTTGAAATAATAACTCACAGGTGTCCCTGTACATTTGTTGGGTTAGTTTGGGGGGTTTTTTTTGTAGTTCTTTTTCACAAATAATGAGGAAACTTCATAAGAGAGACTCCAATTCTATTTACCTTTCCATTACCAGAATGCTCAGCTGGGACGTGATTTTGGGCATATGGAAAGTGTTACTGGTTTAAATCAAGTGATGAAATGTAAAAGTGACTCAAACAATTTGTTTAAGCAACTTAGAATAAACATTCAGGATATGGTATTTTTAAAATTCTGACATCTATAAACTTCTTAGGACTATTTGGGGCTTTCTTGGAGTTTTCCTGGATCAAGACCCTTCCCAGGAGTACCTAGATTGAGACCTCTGTTATAATTTACTGTACTGAGAAATTTTCAAAGAATTTCCTATCACTTTCTGGGAATTAATTGACCTAAATATTTTCTAGGAGTTTTCCTGGGCTTTGCAGGTATTCCTGAATGTGTGATCTTTCCAGGAATTCCTGGACAGAGATCTTTTCTAAAGTTTCTGGACCTACAACCTTTCTTGTCATTTTCTGACTTTTTATAGGGATTCTTGGATCTAGAACCTGGAGTATTCCCTGTGCTGCTCTAGGCATTTCCCATCCCAGGTTTAGACCCTTCCTAAGAATTTTCCCGGGTTTTCTAGGAAATATTGGATCAAAACTCTTTCCAGGAATTGCCTTCAAAAGTCCTTACAGGAACAGCAGTATCTCCTCACCTCCCATATGCCCTGAATTTGTTTCAAGGTCTAGAAACAGTTGTTACCATTTTTTGCTGTCAGAGATAAGCATCGGTCCCATGCAGAGCTGAGGAGCTGGAGGCATCCTGCAAAGAAACTGTTGGAATTCCTGTGCTAAAATCAGTTACCACAAAAGTCATTTTTTTTTCTCTCAAAACACACTACTGAACACACTGCCCCCAGGAGTGATGATAAAACAGCTTTGAGTGCAATCTACATTCCCTCCATTCCCTGATTCCCATGTCCCTCTCACAAAGACAAAAATGCCTCACAGGGACCTTGTTAGTTAACACACAAACTCCTCATAGCATCATCCATGCAAAGGCAAGTCATAAAATGTTTACTCTTCTCCTTCTGCCAAACTCTCGGAGCCAAAGCCTTAATTGGACTTGAAAAATATGCTTATATATTTTCCTTTAGGGCACTGGAGTTTTAAACTGCCATCTGGCTGTTGTCCTCTGTCCTGAGTTAACTTTCGTGGGCTAAGTGAGATTAAATCCAATCTTCCCAGAACAGTCCGTTGCAAAGGTGATTTTATTTTTCTGAGAAAGAGAAACACAGGGACAGTGTGGTGGTGTCTGATCAACGCAGTGGGTCAGAGCTACCTGAAAATTTCTAATCTTGCTGGCTTTCTTTTAGCACAAAAAATTCATAAATATGTAGATGCTTCCTTGCAGGTCTCTTCCTAAGCAAGGTGTGATCTCCAGCTACATGAGTTCTGTACCAGGAGGTGCTGGTCCCTTATGAGCCCAGTAAAAAAGGCACTGAGCTGCTCTAAAGTGACACTTTAAATGGTATTTATTAGAGTTGACACTATAAGGAAAGAGTAGTACAGATAATCTTATGTCCCAAAAGAGATATGAACCAGGACTTGAATTTTTGTGGATTCAGTAACAAAATTAAAAGTTGTAGTTTCTCCATTCCCTTCCGTCCTTTTCAGATCCCTTTGTTTTACATCAGTTTAGGAAAACAAGCCAAAGCACCCATTTCTGTACCATCACTGAAATGAAGCAGGTGTGGAACCATTTGTTATTTTGTCACTCTTGGAATAGAACTGTATTTTTGGAAGTGACAGCAGAGAGAACAGTCTACATGAGCCAGTTGTTAAAGCTTCATCCTGGTGTGAGTTCAGTTTAAGACTTGTGAAGTTTTCAGTCCAAATGTTGTGTTACCTTGAATTTCCCTTGCTTTCCTCTAAGAATTATGAATCATTCTCCTTGATTAACCCTGATAATAAAATTACATATTAGAAACCCTGTAGGATTAGAAATAATTACTGAGGCACTGTAGGAATGAGGGAGTCAGCTGCTTTCGTAGAGTACCCTTTAGAAAGTCCAAAATGCCTCTTTCATAATCATTGCACAATATGAGTTGCCAAAAAGCAGCATTTGAGAAGAGCTTGAACTGCAAAACTGGCATGACAAGTTAGAGAAACCACTTTTCTGTGCCTCCTGGTGTAATGTTACACTGAATGGCTGCTGTGTCAAGAGAATACTACAATCAGAAACATGAAGAATTTAAAATTAAGAACTAAATGATACTGGCTTTATAATGCCTGTACGTGATGTAACTCATAGTGGCTGGCTTTCATCAAAACTGGAGTTAATTTGGTCAAATTACCAACACATTTCTTTTCACTGCTTCTTTCAAACCAGCTTTAATTATAACCTTAAAACAGCATCTTTACTGGCCAAAAAAAAAAAAAAAAAAGCCCCAAGACATGGGTCAGCAATCTATTTCCCTTAGCTCAGGTACCTTATTTAAATTTTTTCTATTTATTTTCCCCCAAGAGAAGCACATGTTTGCTCAAGTAGATTTTTCAAATGGGTGCTTTGTCTAACTGAGCTTTTTGCAACTTCTTTGGGTAGGTTAAGATATTAAAGTTACAGTACATTAAAAAAATAGTTCTTTTTTTTTTCCCCCTGTTTTTTCACCTAGTTTCCTCATTCACCTGTTGCAATCAGGCAATATCTACCAGCAAGCTGGCAATTAAGATTTTAGAACTCTCATTTTTGCTTTGCATGAGCTGTTTAGACACATCTTGAAGTAAACAAGTAAAACTAAAAGGCCAAGCAAAACCTCTACAAGAAAGGCTGCAGAAAGATACATGCCCATATATATTATAAAAGGGTGGAAATATTAAAACTGGATTGTCCTCTCCTCTTTTTGATGTGGAATTTTTAACCGAACACTAATGGTGCTGGGAATTCCATATTGCACCTGACTGGAGCAGATCAGTCCAGCTGTTTCCCTCAGCCCTGCAGGATCTGCTGCAGCATCACTTTCCTTGCAAGTATTGAATTTTTCATCCTCAGAGCAAACACACGATTTCCATCATGCACTGGGGAATGCAGTTTTTCACTTAGGAGTGGCCAGTGCTACATTTACTTTTCCCAGTACCTGGAACAAGGGTTTAGCTGTGAGTTGCACTTTTGTTCTCTCTCAGGTATGAGGTGCCTGAGCACCAAAGGAATGAAAATTGTGCTCAGACCTTTGGTTCTCTGGGCACCCTGTGCCAGGGCCTGCCCACCCTCCCAGGGAACAATTCCTTCCCAATATCCCATCCAGCCCTGCCCTCTGGCAGAGCCATTCCCTGTGTCCTGTCCCTCCATCCCTTGTCCCCAGTCCCTCTCCAGCTCTCCTGGAGCCCCTTTGGGCTCTGCAAGGGGCTCTGAGCTCTCCCTGGAGCTTCTCCTCTCCAGGTGAGCACCCCCAGCTCTCCCAGCCTGGCTCAGCAGTGGATGCACGGAGCTGTCCTGGCTTTGTCACTGGGCTGGGATAACTCCCTCTGCTCAGGGACACCTAAACGAGTTATTTCAGGGCATAAACAGTTCAAATTGTTGTGTGAATTTGAAATGCATCAGCTTCTCGGCAGGGTTGCCAAACAGACCTTCTTATCCCAGGACAAGATAATCCACCTCCCATTCACCTCCAGAGGTAAAACAAGAATTTAATCCCCTTCTGAACAACTACTTGTTAAGATCAGGATGTGCATGCATTTATTTCTCATGGAATAACTAGAGCTGTTCAGGTTTATCCCCTTGCTTGCCCTGCAGAAACTTCTTTGTGTATTCCAATCCTCTGCATCTCTTTTGTGGACATAAAGAAGAAATAATGTTTTTAATAGTTCTGTTGAGTACTGTAAGATCTCCAGATAAAAGTGTAATAATTCCTTTTTTACATATTATATAAATTACTTGACCAAGGATTAGCAATAGGAACAGCACAGTAGGTTGGTTTGTTTGTAGGCTTGGGGTTTTTTTAACTAAGGCTGTGGGAATAACTATTTTTTTTCTGGTCCATCAGTTGAAAGGGAAGATCAGAAATCAAAACTACCCTGTTTCCATTTGCTCACATTAAAGGCCCTTATATTTTTTTCCATAAATTGCTGTGCAAATTAACTTCTGAACGTAATTTTTCTAAAAACTAGTTCCAATAGCACTTCAAAAAATAATTTTTCCCTCACATAATTTCCTCAAATGAGTGCAGATTCTTCAATAATTCAGTGAACTGAACTTTATTACCTCATTCTATTCTATTTCAGAAGGTGAAGATTAGCTCTGTTGGCTGAAACTAGGTGTTAATTGATGTAGCAGTGTCATGGAACTGCACCTTCAGTTTCTTGCTTCGAGAGAAAAAATGCATTATTTAAAATCTGAAATTCCTTTTTTGAAGCATATTTGTAGACTGAATACCTTCTGTTCATTCTAACCCAGGCACAGACACTTGTTACAGATAAGTACAGATGTAAACTGTGACCTGAGCATTTGAGGATCAAATTCTGTATGAAAGCTGAATATTAAAGGCTTTGTATAGAGTTTGGGGTTTATTTCTCCAACTGCTAAAATGCCAGGCAGGCTTGCAAAACATCCTGGTGCAGGAATTGGTGCAGCCACATCCAGCCAGCAGCCTCTGTGTCTTTATTGATATTTGCTTTATTCGTCTTCTCAGAGAGCTTTTGCTGGTTTGGTGCTGCCATTTGGGTCAATTTCTAGAGAAAATGTTAATGAAAGATCCGAGAAGTCATCCCTGTTTATATCAGGGGGAATCCACTGCCCTTCAGTGGCCCTGGCCTGGAGCCTGGCAAGGCTCTACAGCCTTGAGGTCTGAGGGTTAGGAAGGGCAGGACCATTCCCAAGTCTGCTCCATGGAAATGTGTCTTTTGGGCACAAATTCCATGCCTGGCACTTCCGAAATTTGCTGCTACATTAAAATATCTTCCTGCACTGAGTACACATTATGCAGATACGCAAATGAAGATAAAATCTAAAGTAATCTGGAAAGCTTTGGATACCACGGAAATCCTGCATAGTCCCACCAAGTTCTCTTTTCCTCTGGGTGAAATAATGTGTCTTGGTTTCTATCTAACCATTTTTAATCCTTTCAGTCTACATAGAAAGGGAATAAAATATGTTTTCAGCAGGGTAAGGCTGTTAACGAGCTCAGATTTCATGTTACACCTGACCACCGATTGCTTGGCCTAACATGTCTTAGCCTGCTGGGTCTACACAACTTTCTCCCTCTTCACTGTGTGTTCCAGGGAAAAGAAGGTTATGCTCCTGAGGAGACCAGTGGCAGAGCCTGGACTGTGTTCTGAACTGATCTTAATTGGTTATTTTCTGCAAAAGGGAGAAGCTGCAAAGCAGAAAATCAGTGGAAACTTCTAAGACGTTTCTACAAGCATAAATCTTCCTTGATTGCCTGGCTTGGTTTTAAAGACATGTAAATTTTCAGCTTATCCAGGGATCTCACAGAAAACCTAGTTCCTGCAGTTTCTTTTTTATCCCAGTTTTTCATCCACATCCTATGTACAGAGTAGATTTTTTTATATCCTTCAAGAGCATCATGGACAAACAGTGGCTTTGTTGTTTGGGCTCATTCTAGTGGAGCAGCAAGAAAACAATTTCACCTGTGCAGGCAAAAGTGAATTCTTCAATCCAAAGCCTGAGGGCACAACTAATTACCCTGGAGGGTGGGGCTTGCTGGGGCAGCCTGAGTAAATTGGGGTGCTGAAAAAAATTGAGGGGAAAAAAGAGGCTGCTTCTCTTTTTTTCTTCCTCCTGGCCACTGCCCCCAGTATGCTCAGAGCCCTTCCTCAGGGACAAAAGTTGCCCTCCAGGTTCTGCAGGAATGTGGTCCAAGGGAAGTGGGACAGTCCCTTCCAGGGCCTGTTGTGGTGTCTCAGGCAGGAGATGTTGCTCCTGTACTGAGAGCAGGAGGGTTGTGCACACGCTGGGAACGGTGAGGAGCTGGCAAACCTGGCGTGGAGAACCGAGCTGGCAGGGACAGGCTTTGCTCGAGCCTGCCATGGCAAGGCTGCTCCTAATTCTCAAGGCAGGGAAGGGGAGAACATGCAATTTCTTTATTATAATCTTACAGCGGTGATTCCACACCGAGCTGGAAACTGTTGTCACAGTGTAAAGGGCTTGGGGTGATCCTTGTGAAAACAGAAGCAGGAATGCCATCATTTCAGCTGAATGCTTCACCAAACGCTAAACGTTCTGAAATCTTAAATTTAAGGCAGGGTTGGGATGATTTGTCAATGTGATTTTGAACGAGGATCCATCCTAATGCTTTTTAATTCCACTGTGAGGGGACCCGCTGTGTATCTCTCCTGATCAGCTCAGTGCTTTGGTTCCAGTGACATCAGGAGCCAACAAATAAATCTTCACACCAAGCACCTGGGCACACGATGCACATGTAAAACACGGGAGGAGGAAATGAAAAGAGTGTCCTGCAAAGCCAGCTTGAAAACACGATGAAAGGGAGCTCTGAAATATCTAATGACAAGCCTAAAACCTGACCAGGAGAGGTGGCTCTGGTGGCACCAGGGGTGGCTGGTATCTGCCATCGAGCATTTCCCTACAGCTCAGCTCCAGGGTGAGTTGATGTGAGGCCCAGCTAAGCTCCACACAAAGCTGGGAAAAGATTCTGAGGTATAGTTATATTTTTTAATATGTTTTCACTTCATTGTGGTTGGTGTTTTTGCACTCGTCTTTTGATTCTCTGCATAATTAAGCACATAAATGCTCGCTGTCTTTGTGGGTTGTTTGTTCCATTTGAAGTTTATTTTGTTTGTTTGGGTTTGGTTTCCATTTGTACCTAGTGAAAATTAATAATTATATGCTTGGAAATAAATGGGGCAGGTTTTAAAACCAGTAAAGGAGGGTTTTTCTTTCTACTTCCGTGTGTCCAGCTCCTTTAGGAAACCTGATTTTTGTATTAGAAATTCTCAGCACTTTTTTTGTAATTTTGAAGCTTTAACTTAGTAAAGTTGACTGCCCAGAAATCAACCTGCCTCTGCAGAAGCACAGTTTGGCAGGATCAGTAGTTTCCAGTTACTGTTAAAAGGTGTATCTTTGCCAAAGAAACTGTGGTAATTTCTCTTAAAGTTAAAAGAAAAAATGGGTTATTTTGGTTTCTTATTTAATCCAGCCTTACTGTATTCGTTCCTGTCTACACTGTTAAGTCTTCATTGCTATGACTGAGACAGCAGCAGAAATTATGCCTAAATTGGATTTCTTTTGAGGGTAACTAATAATTAAATCTCCTGCAGCTTGAGCTGTTTATAGGCAATGGAAGTAATTACTAAGTTTGAAAGAAATACACTAATTTGGAAAATGTTTGGAAATGTCTCAAATATAGTGGAGATACAAGCCAGCAAGGGGTTATTGGTCTAGACAACATAACCATGGCATTTCATTTAGCTCCACAAGCTGTTTAGATTACTCTCTGAGGAGGGCTTCTGTTCATCACTTTTTAATTTGATTTTACTGTACAGCAAAACTGGCATTTTAGCTTGTTTTGTAAATTGTTATTGTCAAGGTTATGAACTTGGTTACCACCCTTAGCTTAGATGGGAATTTTTAGGAGAAATGTTTATCAGAGTTCTTCCTTCCCTTGGTGTCCAGAACTATTTGATATAAGTGGAATTTTTCCTTCTCTGTGTTCCTTCTTTGAGTCATATTTTCTGGCTTGTTCCATGAGATTCCCTTACCCAACTGGTGATCTTGTTCTTCACAGTTCTCATCTGTCTCTATATGTCCTCCTTAAAACAATAAAATTCTCACTGTGAAAAACTTTCTGTTTGAAGTGGGATGGCAGCATTCCTTTTTAATGTCTGCTCTCTGTGTTCCAACATGGCTAGCCTCTGGCTGGAGTTCTTGCTTGTCTCCAAGGACATTACTTTGGAAAAGAATAGAAAATCTGTTTTACAATGGTTTTAAGTCTTTTAAACTGCTTTTGTTTCAAAATGAGCCCACTCCTTCCAAATTTAAATTCTTTTCTTGAAAGAAAATATTTTTATTTTTCACTCTTATAGGAAAAAGCTACAGAATGAAATCCATATCAAGATTAATGGTGATGTTCTTAATTATTTTTGAATAAAGCAAGATTTTTTTTATAGTACTGGAATTAGTACTAGGATTATTTTCTCCCCACTTGGAAAAGAGAGATAAGTCAGTAACATTTTGTATTACTCTGAGTTTAGCAAAATTACAGGAATTACAAAAGAATTAGTCCAAGTGGGTTATTTAATCTTGGTTTGGTTACCCAACCCCTTTTTCTCATTTATTATCCAGTTACATACTTGCAATGTTATTCTACTTCATTCCAACCCACTCTAAGCCACCTCATAGCATCTTTTTTTCATAGCACAACATTTTTCATGTGTGCTGCATTGTGACTAAATTTTTTAGCTTTTTTCTACTTGGTTGAGAAACATTCTTCTTTTTTTTTCTATTTTTTTTCTGGCTATGAAAGCCCTATAGATTGGATCTTAACCTTCAAGGAAAATATTCCAGATACTTCCTCCCAGGTATACCTGTCACTGGTTCATCTGCTTTATCTTAGAAATAAATGCCTTGGAGGAGAAAAAAATGCATCAAAATAATTCTTGAATTTTGACACTGCAGTGATCTGTATTGGCTAATGATCCATCCCCAAATGTGTGGTGTGAATCTCCTCTTTCTCTCAGTCTTGGAACGTTACACTTGCTTTCTTTCAAGGCAATTGCTGCATATTCTTCTTATTTAAATGCATATACGTATGAGTGCACTGACAAATATTTCTTTGTCATAGTATTAGTAGTAAAATTTTTCAAAAGAATGTTCTCTCTTCTCTTTTAGGTAGAGATGGAGATATCTTTATTGATGGTAACTTTCATTTATTGGTTTTAATTACTTTTTGAGGTTATTTCCATGAATCACTGAGGTTCAGATTTTTGCAGACTCACCCGAGAGTCTCTGTTTGTGTTTTCCTACTCCTCCCACCAAACAGGCAAGTCAGGGGAAGAGGGCACATGGCATGCACCAGTTCTTGCATTTTCTTCCCTCTGGTGTGTAGAGGGAAGAAAATAAATCAGGATTCCCATGACTTGGTGTGATGCTGGATCTCCCCTGCATGAATGAGAAAGAAGTAGAGGCTGAGCTGCTGCAAACAGAGCACTGAAATCCTGGCCCTGCTGGAGCCACTGCCCAAAGTTCATCCTGATTTCCAGATGGCAAAGGTTTCCCTGTGTCTGGAGGGAATGCTTTGCATGTTACACGTTCTGCAGTGTTAGCTCTTTGTAGCTGAGTCTGGACATGTTGGCTGTCCCTAATTAAAGTAATCTAGGAAATTTAAGCAGCTGGGCTTAAAAGTTAGTCTTGAAATGCGTGTTGTATTCATATTACAAATCTCCTGTGATACTTATTTAGATATTTGCCAAGAGCGATGCTGTCTGGAATCATTTGAAGAACAGATTCTCCTCTTAAGACCATAGACCTTCTTGTGGTTTTTTGGGGGTTTTTTTTTCTACAAAATGAAATCAATTGCACATACTCTTCCATAAAGAAAACCTCCATCTCTAGTCATTTCTAATTTACCATCTCACCAGGGGAATGACATGAGATAGAAATCATTCTAGAGAGAATGGGCAGAGAATGTGGGGTAAAGAAACTACTGCCTATATAACAGAAAAAATACTTTTCTCTATGTGAGACAATAGTAATAGTTCTGTGATTTGCCTTTTGAGTGGCAGAAGGTAACAGCGAGAGAGAAATGTTGTTCAAGTAATAATGGAACTTCCTTTTAGTCAAAGAGGTAAGGAGGGCTGTGGGTAAATGCATGTTTTTCCAGGAGAAACACACAATCTTTTAGACAGTCTTGGTGATAACAGGGAAATAATCTAAAATCTTTGGTTAAAAAAATTTATAAAGACAGTAACAGCATTACTTTTCACTCTTGAATATGTTACATTCTACAGCACAGAAAGCAATTAATATTTCGTAACAGTGTGAAATTGTACCATGCGGGTGTCATCAAATGCAATAATTAAACCTCGGCAGAGTGGTTCAAACATGCTGTTACTGGTGTGACCAGTTAGTGCTGGGAGAGATGGGGGAGAGAGGCTGATGGGGGAGCCCGAAGGCAACCAGGGGGAAAAGACCAATGTCAGCAGCATCTTAACGAGCTGAGAAAAGGCTTTGTGCCCAACATGCTGCTTCTTGTGCTTTAATAACTGCTCGTTCCTGATACTGCTCCCTTTGACAACCAAGCCTGTATAAAGGTGATAAAAACATGAACTGTGAGTAACATACCTGAGCCACGATTTGTTTTAAGAGGTTGGTGAGACAATCATGGTGAGCTACATCACTGAGACCTGCAGAGGAGCAGGATGGACCCCTTGTGCAAGAACGTTGGTTTTATAAGGAATAGTTCCACATGCATTCCTCTCTTGTAGGGAGCATCCAAGAACAGTTATTCAACTCAAAAGATGAAGAAGGCAAGTTTTGTTCTCTCTGGATTTGTCAGAATCTGTCTTATCTTAAAATCAGTGGCAACATTTATCTGTAAGAAATGAGTATGTGTGAGTGCTGGGCCATGATTGTGGACTTTGGATTCAGGAGACTGGCAAAGGTGATATTTGAACACTTGAAGGTTCAAATTGATACTGGATATCAGGAACTCACCTCAAGAATTTCTCAGCCACCAACCCTAGATATAAAGGACTGCACTGTACTCTTTAAAGGCTTACTTAATTTTGTTTTTATTATGCACAGTCTTCCAGAGTGACCTTTTCAATCAAGTCTTATTAATTTGGCTAGGGAGTGGGAAAATAAAAGAAAAGAAACACCTTCGAAACAAAAAAAAAATCTAAAAATTAAGAGGCTGCTGAGTAGGGGATGGTAAACCAAAAAAAGGTTGCTTCTAAATTGGCAAGGGAATCTGCGTGTTATGCCAGGTATCTTCTTTTGTGAGTTTAGATTTGGAGAGTAGAAGATGAGCGCCTTAGGACAGACTGGAACATGGAGAGCAAGGCAGCTGGGAATTTTGGAGGGTTCCTGTTGGTGGAAGGTGTTGTCTCTAAAATGCAAGTGAAGCCTCACAGGTGAGGGAGGCAGCAAACACCTGGCAGAGCACAGCACTCAAAATGGGCAGAATCAGAGAACGGGCTCAGGGTGACTACTGGGAAATTCCTCTGAGCCTCTGTAGAGTTTCTGTTCCCGTTTGTGAGAAGGTGCCATCGTCTGTTTTGTGACACTTGGAGAAAATACTGCCTGTGAGTAACGCTTGGGTTTAGATTTGTAATGTGTGAATGTATCAGTGCTGTTTCTTTGGAAAATACCTGGGCCAGTGGAGTTCTCTCTGGGAATCTAGTTCAGGGGGAGCTGATGTGGAACTGCAGAAATCTTTCTGTGGGAGAGCTGGAAGCAAAGATACTCGTGATACAGAAGGATTGTGATATTCTGAGTAGGTAGCTTGGAAAAGTTTAAATCAAAGACTGGGATTTTATTTGAAAAATACTGTCTTGGTGAAGCAAAAATTGTACCAGTTCCAGCACGCTTTCTGACAGATATAGGACTGATCATTAGTGAAACCTACCTGGTTGGCTCATAGGGTGCTAAAAATCATAGATTTTCAGTATTTGTGTCTTCTTGGCCAGAACAGTGTAACTATTCCATAATCCTGCTTCTGAAATGGAAATGAAAGAGCAAATAACTCATCCTAAGTGAAGGCCCTGCTGGTGCCCTGCCAGGCATTCCAAGGACTGATAAGTTTGCTAGGCCTGGCACCCTTAGGCCTGGCACCTTTAGGAGATGTTGGGGTTTTGTGCCCCCTGATAGCACTTGCCCTACCTTTAAGAGGACTTTATGGAATGCCTTTATCTTTTCTGGAGCAGCTGAGGCTGTTGCCAGAATTAGGACTGGCACATGCAGTTGCTTGGAGCCAGAGCAATTTTCTGCCTGGTTTTAATTTGGAAAAAAAAAAATAAAAAAAGAGTTATTTAAAATATTTAGATTTTTTTGAAACTCTATTTCTCATGCTGGATTTGTTTGGGGTTTTTTTTCACTTGAATGTGGGTGTGTGGGGTGTCCTGCCTCAGAGAGGGATGATGCTGCTGATTCAAATTTCTTTCATAATGGAAGTGACAAGTTTACTCAACATTCCTGGCTTCTAAGATAGAATTGTGCATCTAAAGTTGATGGGGAGTCCTCAAGCCACCCGACAACCAATTCTGCCTTCTAGTGCTTCTTGTTTATTCTGTAATAATGTAAGGACAACTGAAAAATATCGCTAAATACATCCCATAAATAGAACTTGCTCTTTGTTATGGCAGAGCCTGGTACACTCTGCTGTGATTACTGGTGCTTCACCAGAACAGTTTGTGCTCTTATCTGTTTTATTAATTATGCTGTTTTCCAGCTGCTGCTTTTGACTTGTTTAAAATATCTGCTCAATCATCTGCAACACTGCTCCTCTTTATGAAAAGCAGCAAAACCCTGTGAGCTGTTCTTTGGATGGAATTTGTCCTGTTACATATGTGACTGACAGGCTGAGACCTCATGCTGTGATATTTAAATAAACATCTTTGCCTTGCATCAGTTTCTCATAAATCCTATAATTATGTAACTACGTGTTTTACTTGGGACAATGGTATCTTGGTAAGTGATGTTGGCTTAGTTGATTTTTTTTTTTGTGGCACAGTCACAAGATTTCAATACACAAAGAGGTTTTTTGGGTTCAGGTCCCATAGAACTGAAATATGGGAGGGTCAACTTTAAATAATGAAATTGAGTTACTCTTTTCATGTTGTTGTATACAACTGAGTTAGAGGTTGTTAATTCAATGACTTCTGGAAAAATCACAGTACAACAATATTTTGGCATGTGAATTGCTCTGCAAATGTAATTATGTAGGTGTAATGTTAGTCTGTGTTCTACTTGGGGCTGGGTTGCTGCCTTTATATTTGGTTCATGGTCTCTGTCCTTTACTATCGAATATAATTCAGTATTTATTAAGGTTTTATGTACAATGGCATCTTTCCACAGTCCAAGTTGCATTTGTGGTAGTTGTTTTGGATAGAATATAATTGTACAGCAAATTAATTGTTGTTCAATACAGAAATGTTGTTAGGAAAAAAATGCAAACATCTACTGACCTGTTCAGTCTCTCCTCTCTCTTAAGACTATCTAAGACAGAAGAAATGAAAAGCCAAACTGTCCCCATGCCAGTTGCATTACAAGCTGACAAAATATTTAGAAGAGCTTGTTCCTAAGCAAATACATATGCTAGGAAATCAGATGGATGTTTGATGGATCTGACAGTGAACACAAATTAAGACCCCAAATTGCTGAAGGCAGTTCAACAACCTTGGTGCCAAATGAGCTGCAGCATGTCAGGACACAGTGGATTGAAATTGTCTGGGCTCTTTTACCCCAACACACCTTTCAGCCACTCTGGGCTGGGGCCACTCATCCATTCACTGTAAATGAGTTTTCTGTATTCTCTGCAAAAGAACTCTTCTTGATTCTACCTTATTATTGCTTTGCCTTCTAGAGATTTTACTCTTATCTTTAGAAAGAAGTGAAGATGGCAAATATCCTGTACTCTCACATCTCCTTTGTGAGGTGATTTTTTCCATATGCACTGAGAAATGAAATAAGTAACCAATTTCAATAAGGAAGTTTATCTATGTGGAATTTTATTGCAGTATTCTCATTACCATCAATGTAAGGATTTCCCAAAAACCTCATTTTTCTCACTGGTAAAATTCGATTCACTTTCCTCTTGGGAGACAAAGATGAATGATAGAAGTGAATCAGAGAAGGTAGAGATGAGAAACAGGATTAAAAATAATAATGCAAGGGGGAATATGTTGCTGGCATTATCTTGGGTTTAATGGTGTAACTCAGTCGTAAAACGTGAGATGGCTATTGCCATTCCTCTAGAACTGAGGAAGAGATCAAAGAAGACCCCCTACATCTACACAGAAAAGCGTGGAGGGGCTGCAGAGTATTGCCAAGGTGAATCCTCTAGGGAGTAATGAAATTGGAATTGCTTTAGCCACAGTTGAAAGGTTAATGTTCATGTGATGAATGATATGACAGCACTTAAATTACTCCACTTACTTCTCAGTGTTGGGTGTTACATGGTCTAAATTGGCCAACAAGCACGATTTTTTTTTTTTCTTTACTGGTAAATGCAGAACTTTTTAGATCTCTGTTATTAATGCCTAAGCTTGGCCTTAGTGTCTGTTTAAAAAAGCAAAACAAACAAAAAATCCAAGCAAACAAAAACAACCCGCAAATTACAAACCTGCATAATAAAAAGCAAGAAAACACTAATGTCCTATCTAAATTTGAAAGGGTGAGGTTTAATTTACTGGGCTATGCACACGGTAATAAATTTGCTTTGTAAAACTCGGGATTTCTTTGCTGAACTTGCGCTCTAAGATCTGGAAGGCTGATCTCTGGAAGTCAGTGACCTTCATTTCTCTCTCCCATCTCCAGTTCTGGGCGTTAGACCTCCTGCCTGCAGAACTGACTTTCCTTGCTCTGGCCCAGTTTGCAGCTGAGATCACGGAGGGTGAGCACGAGCAGTGAACTGCTCCCAGAGCAGCAGCATCGCACAGCCCAGTGTCTCGCAGAATTTCACTCCATTTCCACACCGAGTGCATGACTGGCGTTACCCAGTCTCTGACCTCTCATTAGCAAATGCTTTTCACTTCAGTGACCAAACCCCTCCTGTTTTCTTTGCTTACCCAAAAAATATCCCCACTCTATCCACAACTCCCTCTCGAATTCCCAAACTAAGAGTTGGGCAATAGGCACTCACTGCTCTGTTGCATTCCTCAGTGCTTTTAGTCTGACTGAGCTGCAGACACTGAAGTGTCCCCCTGCATGCCAAGACAGAACCAGTTTCTGGCACCTATGATCAGTTCTGCAAACCTTTAAAAATTAATAGGAAAAAAAAAAAATTCTCTAGCACTTTATTCATTTGACTGAAGTTGGCCAGAAAAATCAGAGTTTGTTTGTGGGTGATACATATGGACAGGAGGATTAGGTAAATTTTTGAAGAGCAACCTCAAGTTTTATTCTTTTATATTTAAACTTTACAACAGTGGCTGGCAATGAGTTCCCTTTAATAAAGACTGTTATCAGTGTTGTGGTTGTTTTGAGTTAACAATATGATGTTTCATCCCTTGCCTTCCCCGTGCTCCTTCTTCTAGCTCTCACATTCCCTGCTGTGTTTGCTACTATTGAGTGTTTATCCCTTCTCTGCTCACACAATGGGATTTCCCCAATTTGTTTGGCCTGCCTGGAGGCTTTTGCTAAGTGAGAGGTGGCAGTGGCTTTGTGAAGTGCATCTTAGTGTTGTCTTCTACGCTGTTCCATTGTTTCCATCTGGGCAGTAAGAAAGCAGTCCCAGGAATAAACTGATACTAACATTTAGTGACTCTCTCAAAGCATGGGACACTTGGCCATGTTTATATATCCTGCAGAACAATTATCTGGAAAAGTTTATCTGTGAAGCTGAGCTAAAAAAAAATTTTTAATAGGAAATTTTGGTTTTAGTCTTTTGGTTCTGAGGAATGGTACAGAGAGTTTCCAATGTGCTACACCATGGTGCTAAATTACCATGTTACTGTCGTGTCCCAGAATGGAGAAACATTGGTATTAGCAGTGCTTTTAGCAGTGTTTTCTTGGCACCATCCAAATCTTACTAATTTCCTGTGTTACATACCAGCAATAACCCTTTACATTCTGATTACCTAACCACAGCTGCTTACTGCATGCAGAGAAAACACTTTCGTTTAGGAACCAAAGTGTAATGAAAATACACCTGTTTAACTAATGAGCTTTGTGTAGCTCAGTCTCAGCAAGTCATTGAGCTGATGAATATAAACATTGTAAATGGACTGATGAGTAACGAGTTTGGCTTTTGGACAAATTAAGAGTTTGTGTAAAAAACAGCGACACATTAGCACATTAATAAAAAAAATCCTCTACATTTGGTCTCAGAAACTGAACTTAGTTCAATTTTAATTAGGACGAAATCTAGCACACTGGTGGCTTCTGCTTTCATGTAGTGCCTTTCTCTACTTATGCATTGTGCCCTTTTGCCCTGAAAACTCACGTAGAAGAGTAAAGAAAATAAATGCTCTGCAGGTTTTCTACGTGTAATTGCCATCCAATTTTTCTATTGTTAGTGCAAAAGAAAAGAGGGAGAGTGAATCTAGAACAGAATCTGTAAGCCTGGTGTTTGCAATAGCTCTCTTGTGCTGGTGAATAAGAAATGGAATATACTCTTCTCTCCATGCCCAGATTATAAATCACTGTTTGCACGTGGCCAAGAACATCAGTGTTTGTCCATCCTGGCAGAATCTGTTGTGCTGGAACAGCCCTGTCACCTCTGCACCGAACTGCAAGGAAGAACATCCTCCATCCCTAAAATGACAATAAGCCAATGCTTTGAAAAAATACTATCAGTTATGTAAAGGAAAGGTTAAGAGATGACCTCTCATTTCTTATTCTGAAAATACACTGTGTTTTGAAAGAATTTTGGTGATTATTTACCTATAAAGAAGTATGCTTGGTCAGTCTAAGTTCACATACAGCAAAGAGCTCTGTGTTTTAATTGGCTCTCATTAGTTCTCTGAAACATAAAAGCAGCAATGTTATGATTGCGTTTCAAGGATCTCTTGTATATATTTTTTAAGTTTAAATCTAATCTCTCTTTAGAAATTACAGAACCCTAAAAACATTTAGGCTGGAAGGAATTTGTGGAGGTTATCCAGGCCTTGATCTTCCTGCTCAAAGCAGGGCCCTCTTGTAAGTTAAATCAGGTTACTTGGGACCATGTCCAGTCATGTTTTGAAAATCTCTGAGGATGGAGATTCCAGTCTCCTGAGCAACTTTCTTCAGTGCTTAACCAGTTTTATTCTGAACATATTTTTTTTTCATAAGACTAATCAAAATTTCCCTTACTGCAACAATTGTCCTATCTTTTCCCCATGGACCTATAAAAAAGTTTAGCTCCAGCTTCTCTGTATCCTGTTTCAGGCATGGAAAGATGCCGATTGCTCCTCAGCCTTCCTCGTCCCAGGCTGCCTGAAGCCACTTCCTTGGGCCTTGGTGTGCTCCAGTCCCCTCACCATGAGGTGGCCTCTGCTGCCCTGTCTGGCTTCCAGATCTGTCTCCTCATGGGTGCTCCAAGCCTGGACAGGCTGTTCCAGAGCCAGAGGAGCCTCAGGTGTGCCAAGCAGAGGGGAGCAGTGCTTTCCCTGGAGCTGCTCTCTGTGTGTCCTGGTGCAGTTGTCCTTTTTTGCCTCCAGTTCCACTGGAGCCAAAACTCCTCTGCAGAGCTGCTGCTCGGCCGTTCAGTGCCCAGCCTGTCCTGGAGCTGTTCCTGCAGTTCCGAAATCCCCTCTCAGTCCCTTCTCAGCACTGTTGCATCTCACTGAAATCGGTGTTGTGGGGTGCAGGTCAGCTTTTTGGAAAAGGTTGCTGGAAAAAATATTCCTTGTGATTGGGGCCAAAGATTCAGCGAGCACATGGTGCCACCAGTGGTGGAACAGCAAAACCAGAGTTTGTGATGAGCACATTGACTTTGTTCCTGCCCTGCTCAGCCTGTGGATTTGGGCTCCGATGTTGTGGTCTGTGCCAAGAAAACGTGCAAGCACCGAGACGGTTATTTTACTTTCAAGTCTCTGATTAATCAAAATCATCTTTAGAGTTATGACTTTTCTCAAACACAGGCAAAGAGGCTGTTTCTAATGGATGTGGGGTTTTAGTGCAAAGGACACAAAGTTTAGTGTGTGTTTAGTTTTCTTCATTTTATGTGTTGTACTAAGAATATAAAAGCACCAAAAATAATGGTAAAATAAAAGCAAATGTTAATATCTTATTAGCTTTAACAACTGAAACTATAATCTTTTTATTAACAGATGGAATCCAGACTCTGTGCATTAGGTGTTTCAAAAGTAGTTTGACATTTAAACAGCAAATGGATCACTTCAAAGAATACACACAAGAAATGGGGGCTTCAAGAATAATTATCTTTTAGATTATAAATAGCTTTTCAGTCTGATGCACAGCTAGTGTATCTTCAATCCATCCTCAATTAACAAGAAAAAGCACACATCAGTTAGAAGTTATGTCCTATATAGGTCTCAAAGTGTTTTGTCATGTTGTTGTATCAGCATCCCCATTTTGGCTGGAATAAATGTGAAATAACCTTCCCCAGGTTCTCCAGCAGGAGAATAATGATTACTAAATATATAGTCCTGAGTGGCATTGTAATGTAGTTCATGCTAACTAAATAAAATTGCTAATTGTTAACTACATTCATTCTTCATCTATTTAGAAATTAACATAAGCCAATGCCTCTGAAGCAATTAGGGTTCTAATGTAACAACTCTGAAAATGCCATGAAAAAATATTGATTTTAAGTACAAGCCAACAGAATATTTATAGGAGCTGAAAAGTGGCTGAAACCCTTTTTCCATGTGTTTCATTCTTTAAAAAAATAAAAAATAAGTACAAACCCCTACAAAACAAAACCCTCTAATTTTTCCATTTACTCCCAAAATGCAGTTCTCTGTCTGGTAAGAAGTTCAGTCCTCAGCAAAAATCCTTTGCTGGTTTTGGACTGAGTTTATTTATATTTGTTTTATACATGTTTATTCTTGGGGTGAGCCTGTCAGTGATGAGAATTCCAGACTTTGTGGAAAAAAATGCATTTCATAATTGGACAAAGCAAAGCCAGGAAGAGAAGGGGCTGCTCGCATGCGATTTTAAGCACCCTGGTACACATTTGATCAAAGCCCTCGTGATCTTAGATACATTTGTCATCTTTAGTGTTAAGTCTTCCATTCTGGGGCCATAAAGATGTGAATAACTGAAACGAGTGCACCGAATTATTTGCGGGACTTGACCACTGTGGCCTCACTGCCCAAAAGGAGAGATGAGTTTGTTTATTCGTTAGCCAGTGTGAAATTCTTTCGTGAGAATTCTTGAGAATTTCTTTTAAAAAAATTTCATAATTTAGGTAAACTATATGGTTATTTGATGCCATTTTCATGGGTAAATCCTTTAAATCATGGATAACTATGGGGTATCGTGAATATTCATTATTTTATATATAAATTACTATATACAGGTGCCAAGAATGTTGTATTGTACAATTCCAGCACATAAACTATCCAGTCACTGCATTTAGCAAAGTACCAATCTATGTAGTAAAAAGGGGGTGATATTAAATTTTGGCTTAGCTTTTAAGGAGGTTAAATATTTGAAATCATACACATTAATTGGTAAAAACTCCATATGCATCTTACATATTATACTGGCATTTAGAAACAAATGTTTTTAAAAATTCTACATATCTTCTGTGTGTTACAATGGTAACATGGTTAAGAATTAGGAAGGACCTCACAGTTATGCAGGTCTGTTGGGCTGCCTATTAAACAGGTATCTAAATATGATTTATATAGTCCACATATAGAAAATATACTGAGAGAAGGAGAGAAAAAAAGACTAGAAAGTGCTTGATTTAGAGGTACCTTTTGGTCTTAAAAACTGTGAATAAATGGAAATTCATTAGCAAAAATTCTTATCTAACATTCAGCTTCTCCTCAATCTTGCAGAAATCTTCAGTATGTTAATACACAGTTCTAGGAATGCTGAAAAATAAGGATTATTGGTGGCCTTACAGTGAAAGCCAGCAATTATAGTCTGTAGCACAGACAGAGGAAAAGCCAGTCTAAGCCAAAGAAGGTCTATCGTGAGCTGTTGTTATTGGCATTCAGTTGCTCTCAGGCTTAACTGAGAATACTCAACATTCTCCTTGCTCCACAATGTTCCCAAATTAATCCAGACCTTGGTAATCAAGGTAATGGCTGAGGGAGTGATTCATTGTAGGGTGGGGTTCTGTTTTTTTCTCCCCTCTTTTTACAATCTGAAGAAAATTTTATACTGAAATTTACTTACAGATCTGAAAAGCTCTCAGTGCCAAGCAAGGTGTTCTGCTGCTTTTAAAAGTTTGGAAATGAAAATGAAGGGTTGGGGGAGAGCTGAGAATTCAGAAAAGGGGCCTAGAGATCCAAAATATAAATGTAAATACGTTATACTGTTGTCAGATGTTACAGTTTTCTGTTTCCCTTTTGGTTTACATCTGCTTAGTTTCAGGAGGCTCAGAAAGCTCCCTTTGCTCTGTCCATCCTCCCGTGCTGCAGTAATGAAAATGTGACCTAAAGTAGGTTTTCTTCTCAGGGAAGGAAAGAGCATGTGGCCTTGCAATTTACAAAGCTGCTGACATGCAATGTTACGAATTTTGTGTTGGGCTACATGATAAATTTGTCATTTTGTATTAGAATTTTACTATGCCAAGATTATGGCCCTGTCAGAAAACTGCGTGTTTCAAATCTGGCTTTGTAATCTTATTTACATTAACTTGTGCTCATGAGTAATCTCTCTGAAGTCAATGGTATGAATCCAGTCATAATGAAATGATTTGTTGTTTATTTTTTCTCATCTGGTAATTATACTTTGCTATCTGATTGTTTTGTGACCCTTGAAGCAAAAGACTCAAGAACAGAATCTTCTTAGCTGCTGCACTGGAGCTAGTTCTGAAGAAATGGAAAGTTCTTACATTCTGTTCTTAAAAGCAACAGAAAAATCTGGCAAGGAGTGTTCATATGGTGTTAGAAAGGTGGCTGATATATTTCAGATTTTTAAATATAGATGGGACTGTGTGATAAAGCTCTTTTTGATGGAAGATAATGATCTAAAATTGTAACCAGTTGCATCTGCAGTAAGCCTGAAAGAATCTTTGTTCAATTGAGTTATCACACACACAAAAATACAAGATTGATAGCAAAACCAGGAAGCTAATATTCAAGTCTAGGAATAAAGCTTAATAACGTTTACATTCTATAGGTATGAAATATGTAATATTTATAATGTATTTTACTCTTGCTACTCAAAAGCAGTAAGTCAACTTTCAAATAATTTAATCAACAGAAACAAAACGAGCATGGCTGAAAAAATTCCGAATGTTTAAGCAGGGCTTTCTTTTTCCAAAATTGCCTCTTCATATTCTGTATGAAGTTCACAGAGGATTTAGATAAAGTTTATTTTCTGAAGCACAAGAATTACTCTGCCCTCCCTCCATTCTTAATAATATTAATGCAAATTTTCCACAATTTTTTTGTTTTCTGCTGGTGGTCAGAAAACATCCATCCATTTTTCAGACTCTGACTTTTCATACTTAGTTGCGCAAAGTATTTTTCTCAGCATGTTTCAAAAACTAAGGTCCAAACTTCATTTAAACAATTTCATAACATTAAATAATGATTTGTATAGTCATGTTACTCAGTGCTTTGTTCATCCAGTCTAATATAAAATGCATATTTCTGATAGAAGCCTAAATTAGAGGACAAAAAACCCCCGGAACATTATAACAGAATTTCTTGTGGTTTTCCCTCCATGGGGTTTGCAGTGATGTTTGAGGAGTTCTGTGTTAGAGATTTTGTTGGGAATTTGGGGGGGTTTATTGTTTGATTTGGTTTTTAATCTTTGCTGTGAAAGAATTATGAGAGGTTTGGTCAGTTCTTGTCCTGCAGACCAAGTAGTGCCTATTGTTTGTGGTATTAATCTGTGGCATTTGGAGTAGCTTATTTTTAAATGATCCTAAACTATGCAGTAGCCCAGAATACTTTATTGCAGGTGATATAGAGAATTTGGAGTGGTTTTCACTTGAGCACATTATATCAAAGTTCTGGAATTCTAAATTCTAATGAAAAGTAAAAAACTTTTTTAAAATTGTTTTTAAATTTTTAAATGCTGCATGCAGGGGAAAAAAGTTCATCCAGATAATTGCCTCACAATTAAGATGTGACCTGTATCTCTTCCTGGTCCATGATAAGTTTGTTCCACAGATGGAGAGACTGACACCTTTATCACATTGGGATTAATCATTATAAAGCTTTTCTTTAAAATCTTCAAGTGGAAACGTTGATTTGTGGAATGGAAGCTGTCTTAAAGTCTTCAAATTTTTGTCATTTGTCACAAACCAAACTAAATATCGAGTCAAATAGATATTTATATCCAGTGCAGGTTGACTCTGTAACATTTTGCCCGCAGAAAATAGAACATTAATGGGGATATTTTTGTCAACCCGTTTAAGATCTTAGAGCTAGTGAGCTGAATTATTTGCATCAAAGGCATTGATGGTGAACCATAGAACTGAATCATAGAATCGTGGATCTTAGTCTAAATCAAATTTATGGTGTCACAGTGGGGAAGAGGTCGAGTAAAATAACTGTATGGACACATTGAAGAAGTTCTAGTGGAAATCTGGTAAAAATGTAGATACAATAGTAGTTTTGGTAACCAGAACCATTCTGAGCAGCCTTCATGAATTCACTGGGCTGCAGAATGTCTCGTTTCTGTGCAGTGATTCTAGGGGAGGAAATGGAGCTCAAACGTTCTGGTTCTCAAAATTTTTTGTCTTCTTTCTGGAGATTTTGCAGCACACATCACAGGTGCGCTTCCATCCCCGTTGCTGCACAACAGAAAGGGGAAAAAATCCCTGATCTCCTGGTTTCCACCAGCAGATTTTTGCCCAGAAGCAGACCCTGACTCGTCCACCCAGCTCCAGGAGGCTTCTCTGGGAATTCCACGCTCGCGTGTGGAGCGAAAGGCGGGTTTCCCTCCCTCGTCGCAGCCGTCCCATGGAAAGGGCCGCTGTCCCTTTCCCGTCCCATGGAAAGGGCCTCTGTCCCATGGAAAGGGCCGCTGTCCCTTTCCCGTCCCATGGAAATGGCCTCTGTCCCATGGAAAGTGCCGCTGTCCCTTTCCCGGCCTCTGGAATTGTCCCCGCGGGCTCCGGGCGCCGTTCGGGTCCCTGGCGGGGGCGGCTCTGCGCCGCCAGGTGGCGCTGTGGGGTCGCGTTATCCCTCAGCGGATTGCGCGGGAACGCTTTGGGATCCCAGGATCGATTAAGCCCCTTCTGACCTTATTAAGTAGATTTTTTTCTTCTTCTTCTTCTTTTTTTTTTTTTTTGGTCATTTCAGTACTGACAGCTTTCCACCTTGCCTTGAGGGGCATCTTTCTTTGAGTGGGCCTGCTGGCGTGCCCCGTGTGTTCTGATTGCTCAGGTCCTGAAGAGCTGCCAAGTTGTTTGAGGTCAGGTCACTTTAGATGGCAAAGTCACTTCTGTGAAAGGTAAACTCACACTTTAAAAGCTGTGCTGAGCTGAGATGTAAATCCTGGTCTAAACTCTTGTACAGTCACCAATTGATTGAATTGAGTTTGGGCAGGTCCTTTATCATGTCCAAAGATGATCCACAGGCTGGGGAGCCTGCTGTACGAGGAAAGGCTGAGAGAATTGGGGTAAAAAGGCTGATGGGAGATGTTATCACCACGGTCCAGTATTTAAAGGGTGGCTAAAAAGATGAAGATTTTCCCTTTACTACGAGTCACATGGAAAAGACAAGGAGAAATGGGTACAAGTGACTTCTGGAGAGATTTCAGCTGGAAACAAATGGACAAATTTCCACAAGGAGAACAATCAGCCACTGGAATACTTTCAGTTCTCATTCTCAATGGAATTCTCAATTCAGTTTCTATTTTCAATCACATTTCTGCCTCAGTGCCCCTTCTTGGCCATCAGGAGGTCATTTTCAGGAGACACCAATGGCTTTCCTCAGAGCTCTTCCCACGGCCACAGAGCAGCTGGAGCTGTTCCATGGCTCTGGAGGTAATTGCTGGGTGACAGGCAGAGTTTAACATGTTTGAACTGCCTGAAGGGATGACTCTGAAGAACTGCAAAAGTTACTAAACTTAATAAGCAAACAGGGCCTGGCCCCAAGCCTACATTTCAAAGAGGTGTTGTGACCCATCAGCCAGAGCAAGGATCCAGCATGGGAGTTCCTGGATTTTGCAAAGGGACAGAACTAGGAAGGCACGCATCCAGTGAGGATACCCAGAGGGCACACACTTGCAGAAACTCCACGTAACATCATAAAAATATGGGAAAAATCAACTGGCTGCTTTCCTGGACACCTGGCAGCCAGGTATTCAGAAAGGTGGGAACTCCTTAAATGAATAATGAATTTGGTGTGTGCCAAAAGCACTGCACACACATGGTACCTTTGGCCTGGGTTGCAGACATGGGGAGTCTGCCCAGACCAACACAATGCACAAGAGGAGAGTGTGAAATCACTCACTGCTTGCAGCTTTTATTTGCCACAGAGGCTGCTCAGTGCATCCAGACTGTGATGTGGCCACGTCCATTCACTGTGGAAATCTGTCAGAGCAACAAGAATGATATTCCAGGAAAGAGTTGGGCCTGAAGAAAGTAAGCGAGAAGGTTTGTTATTAAAATTAAGGGAAGAGGATTTAAAAATAAATATCAGGGTGCTCTGGAAACACATTTCCCAGAGCAACAAGCTTTGTAGGGCAACTTGCACAAGCCCCTGCCCCCAGCTACTGTTTCTGTGCTGCAAACCCCATCCTCTCTAGGCAGATTTCTTACACGTATGGATTGCCAAAGGTAAAACAGCAGGCATATTCCCAGCGCTGGCATAATTTAGAGCAGTTACCTTCAAAGAAAATATTTTATTCAGTTGTCAGAAATCTCATGATCTGAGCAGAATGAAAAAAAAAAAAAAAAAAGGGAAAGAAATATCAGGCTAATAAATTGGGAATATTTCCTTAGAAATGAAGAATTTTTCTTAGGACTTTTTAAAGAAAAAGGTGAGGAAATATCAGGATGAGAAATTATGAGAAAAGATAATGCAATTAACAGGCTTGGCCTAAAGAAGGCTGAATTAAAGATATTAAGCTTGCAAAAAATTCCTTTTCCAGACTTGCCCCACCACAAAAAAAAGAGAGAAATTTTCTCTAAAAGCCAGATATGAGACCCAAGAATGGAGAAGAAACTGTTAAGACTTGGTTGGAATGATAGTTGACTTTTTCTTTTTTTTTTTTTAGTGTTTATAATTGCTATCCTCACAAAAGGTTGAAGCACAGATTTCAAAATACTTGGTTTAAGCTAAATACAATAAACACCAACTAATTTCGCCTTCTTCTCTACCACTAAAATCTACCGAAGGATTTTTTGGGAGAGGCACTCATTTCATCTTCTCAAAAGAAAATAATTTTGTGGGTTGTCCAATTTTTGGATCGTGGTCCAGATGCTATAGAAAATTCTGATGAATGTTGGATAGACATTATTTTCGGTTAAGGTGAGGGGAGTCTGTCCAAGGCCTCTCAGAGAGATTGAAAAACTAGTTGAATTCTCTAGCACTGATTTTGAATTTTCACAGTTTTAATCAGATTTCTCTGGCAAGTCCTTTCTCCTTGAATCCATATGCCAACTGTTAGCCTGCATTGTGTCCATCGTTCTTAAATATTCCCACAGCATAAACCAAACCTATTTTGTTTAAATGCATGTAAGTCACTGGATTTCATTACGTAACAAATTTTGCCTTGAGGTTGTGTGTAGTCTTTGAAAGTGACTGTAATGTATTCCAACCTTTTAATACTCCTGTCTAATGTTTCTTTTGGTTATTATACTCCTTTCTGTTTGTCTGAAGTGGAAGAGATTATCTGTACTCTAACATAAGCCTCCACAATATCCCACTATACAAAGGTTATGGGACTGAGCCCTGGTTTCTCCACAAAATAAATAGCTCCTGAACAAAAGGCCCCACTATGCTGTCAGCCAGACCCTCCTTCCCTGCACTGCTGCTGAGCTGCAGTGGATAACGTTACCTCCAGTAGTCAGAGAGAAGGCAGCAGCTGCAGGCACAGCCAAAAGTATCAGAATTAAGAAACAAAAAATTCTGCAGTTGGCCAAGCAAATTATTTTCTTGTAGCAGTGTGAACAGCAGCTCTCTCAGAGAAACTGCTCCCAAACCTTTGGCAAAATTAGGATTCTGAAAGCAGTTACAGAGCAGTTTCCAAGAGCAGCATGACTCAGGATCTCTGTAAGGATGGAAGTTCTGTTTAAATGTGGCAGCCTCATAAAAGGACTTTTTGGTTTTGATCTCCCAGTAAATTCACTGATAAACTCCTTGAGTGTTTGTTTAGGTTCCATCTGTAAAAATAATTTAATTGGGATGGAGTCTACAGGACAGCATTCTCTTTTATTGTTCTATTTTAATTTTCTGACCCTAATTTCCTGCTTTGTCATTTGGTTTGAATTGGACCAGTCATGCGAAAAGCCTTCCCCATAAGGCATAAGTTCTGTGTGGGAGAATTCTTTGTAGATATTTGTTCTGTGAGTTGGAATAATAAACTTTTATAAGACTACTATGGATTTGGAAGCTACTTTGGCCAGTGGCAGCAAGTTTGGAACTTTTATTTCATTATTCATTTTTCAGTTAATCCCACTGTGCAATTTCAGCTCATCTATTTGCTCTTTTTCCTTTGGCAAAAATGCAGAAACCACGTGCACATTATGGACTTATGCTACTGACATGACTGGCTTTTAATTGAAGCTCTGAATGAGTGTTTTTATAACACACCATGAATGTTTCAGACATGGTATTAAATAAATATATTTAGAAATTATAGAGCAGATTAGTCTTGGTCTTGAATCAGTGCTTCCTGTTCCTGACAGGAGAGACTCAGAGGGCCTGGATTCAGTACAGCTGTGCCTTGGTAGGGTCCATTCAGGCTGTCACTGGTACTGTTGGCTGTAGGTGCTGATATTCTGTAGCATTTCCTTCTGAGGGGTTGCATTTACTTCTGATTTTTTTTTATTAGGCCAAGGAGTTTGCCATTTCCAGCACCAAGAGCATGTTCTTCCCAAATCCAAAATTTTTATTTTTCCACATTTAAGCTTTCTAAAATCCTTTGCAATGTTTTTAAAAAGTTTTTCAGCTTGCATCTTTTTAAAGATTATGACTAAATAACATAATTTAAATTGCCTGCGAATGCTGATTTGACTCTCTTGACCCCAAACCAGCAGTAGTTGTGTTGGGCAAGGTACGTCCACACTTCCTGACATGAGCTGTGTTTATTGAGTGAACCGATACTGTAAATATTAAAAGAAAAAGTCTAACTGCAGCTGCTTTTGTGACACAGCAGGTTTTTAAGGCTACTTCAGAGGCACTGCTGGGAAATCAGGCACTACCTTATTTATGATGTTAATGTTGTAGTAACATTGGCTTCAGGGGAGGGACTTTTCAAAGCTTCCAGCTGCTTACCAGCACAAGGAATGTGTGTTCCCAACTTTTATTAGCTATGTTTGAAAACCTCATCATATGGATCAGCCTATCTGTAAGGATAGATACGTGCTTGAGCCATCATTTGGATTAAATGGATGTCTTAGTGCAGAAGAGAAAAAAAATACAGAAAGGTTCTGGAATTAGATTAAAAACATTGCTTAAGATCTGCTAATATAGATGGATATCCCAAGAGGAAAATATTTTTGGATCTGAGAGAAGGTTGCTTGGCAAACTTAGTAAACGTGGTTATTGAGCTATGAATTTTCTTCAAGAGAATTTAGTTTTCAGATTCTGATCTGATGCCCAGTGAAATAGAAGGAACTTTGACTCGAGAGAGTAAAATGCTTGGAGTAGTTTCTGGGAGCCTTCCTTTCACTGAATAACTCAAGGAGTCCTAACAAAGTCTGTACAATTAGTCATTTAGTGCCTCTAGGGATGCAGTAATGAAAAACATCCTACCAAAGTAAATTGAATTTTCTTCTCCGTGGTGCCAAGTAGTAAGAAAAGAGTTAATGGGCAGAAAGTGATGCCCAGGAAGTTCCACCTGAACATGAGGAAGAACTTCTTTCCTGTGCAGGTAACTGGGCACTGAACAAACTGCCCTGAGAGGGCTTGGATGTGATCTTCTGGATGGAATTTTCTAAAACATTGAGTGTCTATTCCTGCAAAATTAGTCAAAGCCAGTCAAAATATTTCAGAACCAAGTATTGGAAAATATATTTTATTTTGCATTCATCCACACATGATCCACACTTTTCTCAGTGCCTTTGTTTGTTACTGATTCTCAGTAAAATAATCTGAAATCAGACTCTAAGTATGAAAGAGCAAGACCTTGCCTTTTGCGTATTTTGCAACACGAGGCATTGGAAAAATAACAAAAAAAATTTTAAGAGGCTTGTAGAATTGTTATATAAATTGGTACTTTTCCATCATTACACTACATTACAGCTAATCTTTTGTAAATGTTCTTGCTTATTGCTTTTTTAATGAATGCCCTTCTCAGTTCTGAGTTAGGCTTAGTCTTATAGTTTTAGGAGGGGCAGGTATTGTTACAAACACAGATGGTTTTGGTTTGTTTCCAAAGTTAAGACTATTAACTAAGTGTTGGCAGCTGAATTTACCATTTTATATATATTTAAATCCATTTTATGGTAAGAGTTGTTTGTCCTGGATATAAGGATGGGATGTGCATCTGTACCTTGTAACCTCATCAACATTTTGGAGTTCAGTGGCACCTAAAGCCTGGAAAGAACATTCTGATGAGGGCAGAGGGATTCTCCTGTGGAGGGATTCTCCTGCGAATGATGGCTTGGAATTTATATAATGCCAATACAAGTCTGGAAAGTCTTATTTATTTGCTTTTCCATAAAACTGCTTCTCGTGGCCCCTACGGACAGGGCATGCAGGGCAGGCCCTGCTGGAAGAGCATCTACAGATGTTTGTTGTTATGCTTGAGGGATTTTGAATCGCCAGACTAGTGGTGATTCTACTCTACCCCCTGACAAACACTGGTCAGCAGTGTGACAATTCCTAAACAAATTGCCTCACTGACCCTGCCCCTGGACTTCTTCGGGGTGCCCCATCTAAGCCTGCAGCCATCCCTTTCTGTGGTGCAGCGTTCCCAGCCTGCTCACTCCCATCTGAGCCCTCAGGCACTAAACCTCTGTTCACTGCCATCACCTTCCATGGGTCAGGTCAACACCTGCAGCATCAGAGACCACGTCTTGGTTTTTAAAACAACATATTATTGAAAATTAAACACTTCAGAGAAAGCAGTATTTAAAAGCACCGTCAGCCTGACGTGTCTCCGTGTCCACCTTTCTGGTGTCAGGGTTCTCGCTGTGTAAATTTGCAGTCCCGGGCTACGTCAGGTGTTTTGAAAAAAGTTAAATCACTCCTTCAACTCTCCTGATTAGGGGTGAAATACTGAAATACTCGACTACTCTTTTGTTGTTATCACCGTGCTTTAAATATCTCGAATTTCTTCGTTTCCTGTAGAAGCCTTTCTTTAACTGTTTGGGAAACAAGTGAAAGTACAATACATGTTCCTGTATCATTCTTGGAAACTTCCTGAGGGAAGAGATGTGGCTCTAAGGTCTTCCTATGCCTTCCAATTTAATTTATTTTATGCAGATAACAGGAGGGTATTTCATTATCCGAGATGCTAATACATTTGTATGTTTAAAACAATTTTAAAAGGGAGAGAAAATGTAATAGCAAAAAATCAATAGACTCTGCATTGCTAATTTATTTGAAGCTGTGTGAGGTTTATCTCTCTAGCACCGTTTTTGAATTAATGTCTTCCATTATTTAGGAATCAACAGACAATGTGACCTGTTGATTGGTTCTGAAATTCTCTCGATAAATTACAGTCCCATAAATAATTTCTGCTTATTTTGAATCTTGTTCTGAGCACTGTTTCTTCTGCTACCCATTTTTTAAAGCTTGCATTTGTTTTTTAGGTGGTCCTTTGCAACAAAGACATGTTACAGAGCTGTTCTTAAGTGTCCCTTATTATGCTTTTGAAAATTTATATGAATGCTGATGTGAGTTAATATATTCAATGATTTCTCCTAATTTAAAAAAAGGTTGCATGATACAAGAAAAAAAATACCAGAACTGTAACCAGAGGTTTTGCTTTTAAGAACATTTTAAGTGCTTATCACTTTATGATCTTTTTTCCTGAAATGATGATGTTTCTGAAATTAACCTCCAACCTCTAAAGCCAAGCTTCTAGTGGCTTTAGAGAAGAAAAAATTCACAAATATCTCCTTCACCAGATTGCATTTATCAGTTTTTCCATCTCTCTTCAAGATGAAAGGTGAAACAGCCCGACTTGACACAAAGAAATAAGTCCTATCTTGTCTTTGAATTGTTTGCCAAGGAAGTAATGGGTTTGTGGGATTACCTGTGCAACACTGGGTTTTGCTGAGACCAGCAGCTTTCCATGAAGCTTACAGAAATATTTGAAATTTAGACACTTCTTGGTATTTCAGGGAGGGAAAGGATTTTTGTTTGAACAAACTAATTCTAAAACGTGTTCTGCAAACACATCCTTAAGATGCACAGCAAACACTGCCCCGTTGTTTCAGGTGTCCCATCAGGACTCTGCATCTCCCTCTTGGTCCCCTACTGTCACACGAGAGTCACCCTGCAGCTGATGTGAGCCAGGAGTGTAAACAAAGACCCTTTTAATCATGGCAGTTCTAATTAGTTCTTCAGTTTGCCATCACGTCTTCTACAACAGAAAGACTTAGCACTGTATGGCTCATTCCTAAACCATCTTACTCTCTTCTTATGGAAGACTATTGAGATGTCTCAAAAATTCTGGTGTTGTAAATACTCTTAAATCAGGCTGCTCCATGATTAACAAACCTATTGTGATGAGCCAAAGTCTGAAATCTTTGTTCCTTTTCCATTTATTAATGGAAAGGCTTCGTGCAAGAGGGCAGCACAGCGACATGGATATCTTCAGATTCCCTAATCCATTTCAGAAATCCCATGAATCAAAAGCTGTTTGTAAACTCCTGGGTGCGAAAAGTATTCTAACATATGGTGACCACATTCGGTTTTTAGACCCAGAAGCAGCAGAATGCAGAGTGAAGCTGTACCAAAAAGAGTATTTCTTACAGCATCATTGGGATTCTGCTGTCTTCATCCTCCTAAGATTCATCTTCCTTGCTCACTTGCTTATGGACATCAAGTTCATCAGAAGAAAACCTTGAAACAATATTTGGCATGAGTAACATTTGTTGTAATTTAAGGCTACTCAATTAGCCAAGAGAGAAAACAATTACTGCCTTTCTTTTTTGACTTTCAACACAGCTGACAACTGTTGCCTTGTGTGTCCTCCCCCATTGTCTGTTCTTTGCATTAAATCAGCTTTTCTCTGCCTGCAGAAGTGTTTGAAATAATTGTGTAGACAATCCTTTTTTAAACCAGCTATGCACATATTCATGCAAGCATAGCAAAGAGGAGCAAGCAGTATTAATTAAATTTAAATTAATTAAAGGTTAGTCTGATTTTTATTTGATTGAAAGTGGAGACTAGCATGGGAGCATTGCACAATAAATCCGAAAAATTCTGCATAAGGACTGGAAAATGTGGAAAACCATGGGCAGAAAACCTTCATATTTTGATTCTGCTTTCGCAAGCACATTTGCAAGATGTTTCACCATCTTTATTGTTCTTCTGGGCTCTTTCTTTACTTGCTGAGCATTCTTTTTAGACACAGTACAGCAGAAAAGGAGTGATTACTTGACACAACTTTCAAGCAGTATTCTTCCCCAAACTTATCTGTGCTCTTGCTGCTGTTCTGGTGCCAGGGCAGTGTTGTGTGTCGCAGGTTCAGTTTGTGGCTAGGCACAGTCCCAGCCTCTGCACTGGAGTTATGCCAACATGCCCAGTTATTTCCCACCTTATGAGATGGCAGCAACACAAAGAACTGCAGAAATACATTCTATCCCTTCTACAGGGCTTTCATATCCCTAGGGAAAAATCCACCCCCTTTTGGGGAAGTAGGATTTGTGGTTAAGAGAAGACTGATGGTTCATTTTGACACGTTTTGATCAAAGCACTTATAAAATACTTTTTTTTGCTTTGATGCACCTTGTTCTGACTTAAAGGCATTTGTGCAGATAAGCCCCAGGCAGGCAGGATTTGGCCTTAGTGAGGATCTCAGTGAACATTGGGTAAAGCCAGGAAAGATTCTGTTATTTTTCACTAAGTTTTGAATTAAGTCTCCATGGAAACTTGCATTCTAGGTATCCCTCCACTTGTGAATTTTGCTGCTCCTTGCTCTCTGTCAATGGAGCCAAATGCTCTCTGCATGGATAAAGTTGCCAGCAGGCCAAGGAAGTGGTTTTAGCCTGTATTCACTTGTGAGATCATGTTTTGGGGCTTGAGAGGGAGCCAAGCTTGAGCAAGATACTGATGAACTCATACAGAGTGCCAGGTACTGCTCGGAGCCCTGAGGTGCTGAACAAACCTGAGCCCGAGCCCGAGAGCGCTGGGTTTGTCCAGCCTGGGGCAGAGGCTGCAGGGACTGCCCAGTGGCCTCGAGCCTGGCCATGCAGGCAGTGGACTGGGGTGGCTCTCAGAGGCCCCCTGATGACCAGTGACAGGTTACAGCAGGGAAAATTGGACTTCCAAGTGAGAATGTCAGTCACTGGATCTAGAGCCTGAGAGCAGCTGTGGAAATTTTGCTTGGAAATTTTCAAAATTTAACAGGGCAAGATCCTGAGCAACCTGATCACAACTTGAAATTTTCTCTAGCTTTGAAGATAGCTGTGCCATTGGACCAGATGATTTTCAGAGGTTTCCTCTAAAACATTAATCATTTTATAATTCTAACATGATAAAGCATCTTTAGAAAGGTTTTTTTCCTTTTACCCATCTGGTTCGCCGTGTGGTCCCAGAAATGGCTGTTTAAGCACAAATCTAGGGGCAGTAATTGTGACATGAAAAAAAATAGGATGAAAAGAGAAAAAAGCAGCAGACAAAGGAAGCCTCTGGATAGGTTTGGGTGCTGGACACATGGAAAAGGGGAGTGTGACCTGAGGCATTTGTCCTTGACTTTTGCTTTGTGCCAAGAGCACCACCACAGCACTAAGAGCGTGTGGATCACTTTCCTCAGGGACACCACAGGGGAACAGGAGATCCAACTAAGATCATGCTCTGCAGTACTAATTGCTTAAATCTGCCAGGGATTGGGAGCTCTGTGTGGGAAGTCAGGAATGGTGTAACAGATCAGTGCCATGTACAGGGTGGATCAACATCAAAACTCCACATCCCAGATTTGGTACAAAAAATTATCAAATCTTAATCCTGGCTTCTGATACATGTTTCCTTGTCATGGTTCTATCCATTACATCAACATCTTTATTAAAGCCCAGAAAAGTGTAATCCTATAGCTCTATATTTGAAATACAGACAGAAAGAGAAAAAATACTGCAGTAATCACATTGGAGAAGGGAAGGAAGCACATATGGAATACACATGTAGGTAAGTATGTGGAGAGGCATATTGAGAATCATGCAGAAATAAGGAAGTAACTGAAAAAACTGTTGTAAATACTAAAAGCTAGCAATTCCAATATGAATCTTAATTAATTTTTTTTAAAGGTAATAAATCAAGAGTGTATGTTCAATCTTTAGGTCATTCTTGGATTTTAATAAGCTTGGGTTCAAAGCAGGACATGTGGAGTCTTCTTGTATGTAATAATAGGACTCAGTAAAAAGCCTGCACAGGGACTGAAAATCATAATTTCTGAACTGTTCTATTCCAGATGTCTTTACTGGTATGCCCATGAGCACAGTCTACAGCAAACCAGTGCTGGATGTTTTCTGCCTGTGCTTTCGTCTGCCATGGGAACAAACGTTTGCATCTGGACAAAGTCTGCTCCACTGCTGCACCTTAGAGAGGTAACAGGATTTCTCCTGGCCTTACTATAAAAAAAAAAAAAACACTTTTTCCTTATTTGAAACAGTTTATAGTAATTTAAAAGTGTATGATGAACACTTCTTTTTCTCTTCTTCCCCATTTTTCTCATTGCTCTCATCTTCACCATTAAGAAAGGCCAAAAAGAGAGTGGCTCAGAAGAGCAGATGAAGTGGCTGCTTCCTGAGGGTTTTTTTTCTATTTTGAAAAAAACCCAAACCCTCAGAATACTGGCAGTGTGAGGCCTGGGAGCGTTACACTTTTGAGTGGAATAGCTGCTTTGCTGCACTAGAACAAAACTGCTGTGGACTTGCTCTTGCTATGATCTGCAATTTTGGGGTTGATGCTGTCCCTAGAATTAGCACTACCAAGGGTGATGCTTCCAGCAATTCAGCCAGGAATTCTGTAATTGGCAGAATAATGGCTGGAAAATGCAACTAAAGGGTTATTTATATCTGTGTGCCGTGGAAGGTAGATAATTCCTTATTCCTCCCCCAAAGCAGAGAGGAACAGAATGAGTAGGTGGGAATAGGAATGACAAAGTTGGAGTGTGATGCGTGTGTGTTCTCCTCTGTTAAACTTTGCTTGCAGTCTGCCCCCCACACAACTGACAGAGCAGCTGAAGTCTCTGCTGCTTCCAGAGGGCACAGGGGAAGCTGGGTGGCTGAAGGAGGAGGGAATGTCACTACCAAGCTACAGGATCCAAAGAGGACTTTGCTTTTGGCTGTAGAAGTTTTGTTTCCGGTAATTCATGCTCTGGGCTCCTGGTTGGGCCCATCCCTCTGCGTGTCTTTCCTGCTCCACTCTCTTGTTTATTGGATAGTAAACACCAAAGATTTTCTCAGAATGTGTGTGTGTGTGTGTTGGGAACAGCCTGAATGCTCTTGTAACATGATTGCATATGGGATGCTGTGCCCTTTTCCCCTTTCCCATTTCCATGTTAGTAACTAAGCTAATGCTTTTTTGTTTTTATGTTTTTTAACATAAAGCTGGAATACAAATGCCAGCTTCCTTCCACATTCCTAAAAAAAACCCCAAAACTTTAGATAACAATACTATATAAAAACCAATCTTGTATTCTCCTAGCTTCCTAGGAGGAAAAGAGGAGAAAACTGGAGGATTTGGGCTTTGGTAATCCATTTTTTCAGAAATGCTTAATTTGCAGTTCTTGCCATGTTACAGAGTTTTGGGGTTTTTTCTTCTTTATCCTAGTTTTATTTGCATTCCTATTTTGCCTGGTAATTCCCAAGTCTGGACTGAACCTGAACATAAATTTTGGTACTCAAATGTGTACGGGGTGCAAGCAATTTCATCCACTTATTTTCAGAAGAATTCTTCCAGAAAGGTCATCTCACTTCCACTGAACGACAGAGATGTGTTTGTTTTATCAAGAGTGCATATAAACACAGGTCCTCCCTTCCAGTTGAGGTTGCTCAGGAAATTAGTTAATTGGTGATGTCTAAATCCTACTGTGTTCAGTGAAAACACTACAAGGTTCTGTGTCTGGCCTTAGAAATCATATTATTTAAGATTTAGGGAACTACTTATGGTAGGTACAGGCTGATTGTTTCCTGTAGTGGGAAAGATCATTTCATGGCAATCACCAATAAGGTAAAATTGCTTGAACACGAATAGAAGTTATTGATGGCACTGACCCAAGATAAATTACTGCTTTGGTCATGTTTGCTCCTCCTGCTGAGCTCCCGTGTAACCCCATCCCTGTGGAAGTGCTGTCAGTACAGAACCCACCAGCTCCATGCCCGAGGGACGTTTTCAGGCACAAAATTCTGCTCTGGAAGCTAACAAAGCTCCTCAGGACAGCTACTTCCCCTTGTCCACTGCTTCTGCAGATGAGTAATGACAGGCTTTTGTTTATTCTTCTGAACATGCACTTCTCGAGAGCAGCGTTTTTCCCATGCCTTGACAGCGCTTGTGGGTATGGCCTTTCCTAACTGCATTCAAGAGAGGCTGGATAAATACACAAGTATTGCAAGCTGAACTTGAATTCTGCAAGATATTACATAATAAAACCACCCCCCACCCCCCCAAAAAAACAAGCAAATAGAAAGATGAATCTGTTCCCCAGAGCGCTGCAATTGCCTCAGAGATGGAACAGTTTTGTGGGGAAAGGGGTTGGTTTCCAGTCAGTGAAGCTGGGGAAGGCTTTGCCTCTTTCACAGCCTCTGTTTGTTGTTGGTGAAGGAGAAGTGATGATACTGATTTCTGTGAATTGCTTTGAGACCTGTGGATAAACTATGGGATGTAAGAGTGAGATAATCCTGTTCTCCCAGGCTGTACAGTAGAATCTCTGCAGTTCCCAAGGGAGCTGAATAGGTTCACTTCTGGCACCATTTCAAAAGTAAACAGCCATTTCTTCTTTCCTCTGTGTGTCTTTGTCTGCTAGGAAAGATATTTAAGCACTGGAGGAGTGCCATTGTTTCCAGTAGATGTTATGACTAGCACTGAGTATTCTGAGGGTGAGGTGTGCTACAAAAACTACTGAGTGAAGCCTTAAGGGCTGGACAGACCATACAACTGTAACTGAAGATAATTGCCCTTAATAGAAAAATGAAATGCAGTCATTACTTTTGTCCTGTTCTATTGAATAAAAGTACTGATGATAAAGGTAATTTTGGTATTTAACATCCCTGCCCAGTTTTTCGAATTTACTGTTCAAGAATTACTGCAAAAGTTGGATATAAAAAGTCACAAATGTTAAATGTCATTAGATGAAAAAGATACAATTGTAGAAATTGTAGAAGGCAATACAGCCAGAAACTTCAGTGTACCATTTTTTTTAATATAAAATCAAGACTTAAAATTATTGAGAAGCTTTTATTACTACACAGCTATGGACTATGTCCTGTCTATCAGGTACTATGGTTTAAATCTAACTGATTTTTCATTGTTTTCATTGCTTTTGGGTTTGGTTTTTTTTGCATGCTAAAACTGTAGCAGAAGGTGTGAAGTGGTATGTAACAGCGTGTGGAAGTAACTTACACAAGCATTTGGATAGTTGTGCAGATATTCTTGGACCAACCTCTAAATCCATTAAGTCCAGATCAAATCATTCATGAATCACAAATCATTCCCATATGTGGACTTGTCCCTGAGTATGATAAATAAATCTCCATAATCAAACCCAGGACTGCCACTTGCCTGCAGTGGTGGTGTCAGAGGAAAGGGACAAAAGAGTGCAGAAATTAAATTATATTTGCATGAATTGTTCTTTCAGATGAAGCACTTTGGGACAGCAAAGACTCCCTGCAATGTTTCTGCTGTTGCTGCCACGTGGAGGGATTTTTGTTGTCAATGAGGCGTCTCCCAAGGGACTTCATTTAACTCTGGCAGGGGATTTTGCCTGTCTTCCAAGAGGCAAAATGCCAGAGTGTAGATGCTTTACCTGTGGGAAGGTGGAGAGTGAAAATGCCTAGACATGGATGGTCAAAGAGTGACAGTGGCATGTTGTATTTATGGGCAATTACAGGAGTGAAGTCTCTGGCTGCTTCAGGAGACCTACAGGGAAAAAACCCAAGCTTGGATTCTTTTGGCAGTGTATCTCAACCATAAACTTCTTTCTTTATGTCGACTCAGCTGCCATTTTCTATGAAATCATAATAGAAATTAATTTATTTTGTTATACTTTTGAAATGGGCTTACTATTTTTAGGAGGGAAGGACTGCATAAAAAGCTGTTAGGTAACGTGTTGCACTTTTATTTTAGTCTGGCACATTTCTGAAATTCCAGGCATTTTTGGCTTCCTGTAGAAAGCAAACTTCTGCCTTTTAGGCAAGTGCTGTGAGTGTTTGAACTTTTAAGACTTTCTTCTCCTTATGACCACTTTTGACAGATGTCTGGCTGAGTTAATAATCTTAGATATCCTTGAATGCCCGATCCAATACAAAGAGATCATCAGGGAGCAAAAAGTTCCTTTATAGGTTTGTCCGCAATGACCCATTCACCAGGGTTTGTCATGAGTCGAGGCAGCCTCCCTGTTATCACCAAAATCCTCTGAAGAATCAGGATTTTCTAAAGAGGGAAAAGGAAAGATTTGTGTAAATATGTGAGGAATTAACAGAAAAACCATTATTTGATTAAATGGTTCATTTAAAAGAATACAAACACGTCAGACTCCTTTAAACCTGTTTTCAAAGAATTAATGGTTTTCTGTTGCTATTGCTGTAATACATAAACTTGGAGTGATGTTGCATGGGATTTCCTCTCCTTAATTCTCTAAAAGGCAGTTTTTTAGATGTTAGGGCTTGAATTTGAGCAAAGTCTCTCTTTGTAGAGAAGAGGCACAATAGAGCAATGGACAGCAGAATTGGGTTTGTCTGTGTAGTTTCAAGAAGAATGTTTTGTATTTGAGAAACTGGAACAATTACTCAATTCCAATACCATTCGTATGATTCTGGTAACAGAAAGTATGAATAAATAATAGGAATAATGTCTTTCTAATGGGTCTATGTCTAAACCCACTGATTATTTAAAAGCATATTTCAAGTACTAACAATATATCAAGTGATCATATTCCTTGTTAAGGTAACTCTTTAATCATGAGGGATTGAGCTGATACCACAAGTTTGACAGAAAAATGAAAAATTTCTAAAATTTTTCAAGAAAGCAATGTTGTGATATTTTGTACAGCTTGAAATATTCCTGGGGCTTTTAAGTTAAAATCATGGTGGATAAACATCTTAAGATTGTTTTCCAGAACTGAGATCTGCAGGCAATGGAATCTGCAGTAGGGGAAACAGATGAAGCACAGAAACTCGTGTGTAAACTACTCACTGTTTACAAACAGAGGAACACCTTAAAAACAAGAGTTGAATACTTAGAAAGGTTCTGGATGGCTGCTGTTCCAATTCATACTGTTAGACAACCCTTTTATAAAAGTACTGCTTAAAAAAAAGTCATACCTTATTCAGGCCAGTTTAGGAAACATACACTTATCAAGAATGCTGGCAGTTGTGCAAAACAAAAAAAGGGGGGAAAAAAGATGTTGTTGAAAGCTTGTACTGAAGTGCCTCTTGCTGTAGCAGAGGCAACAGATGCTGCAGGCCTCTCACTTCAGACACTGTAGTTGTGCCATGTTCTTTCTTGATGAGCATGAAAGAGAAGTTTGGAACTCGTGTTTCTTCCAATAGGCAGTGTTTGTTTTGAAAATGGTGTTTTTCACACAGTGAGACAGGCACGGTAGAAGGAGTTTGGCAACTGACATGGCCTTTTTAAATAAAATAAATCATAGTGCTGCATACGTGGAAATAAAGACTTTGAGAACTGTTATGAAGGCAGTGCATGTGACTGATGAAACATGTGTACTCCGTTTGCTCTGTGATATTTGGGAGAACACATTTGCAACATCAATGAACTAAATACTGCTGCAGTAAAACGCCCTTGTCAGGAATCCTTGGCTTGGGTAGCAGTTCTGGGAGTTCATGACCTGAGACAGGGCCCGGTGCCCACACTGTCCCCTTCCCTGGTAGGCACACGGTGGGACAGCCTGGCTGGTGCCACGTCCTGGGCTGCCCCTAAGGAGATGTGCAGGATCCTGCACCAAGGGGTACCTCAGAAAATGCACACAAGCAACTGGGACCTGCATTTGAATATTACTGGTACCAGCAGCAGTAGCAATATTGAGACGTTTCTGAGCACCTGGGCACAGTGAACATTACTTTGGTTTTTGGGGTTCTTGCTGAGAATGTGCATTGCCAGTGAGCTTTTCATGCCCCTTGCTTAGTTTTCTTCAGTTTTTTCCCTAATGCTACAGTTCCTCAGTTTGGATTGGTAATAACATGTCAGTGTTCTTTTCAAAATGTTTCTGACCCTTCTGCTTGAAGGCATGCAGGGAACTGAAACCAACCAGCCAAAGCAATACTGGGTTGTTTCAGGACAACCAATGTGTGCCTGAATGCACAGGCAGCCATAGCCAAATCAGACCTTTGCTATGCCTTAGTTCTGCTCTGAATCACCACCAAACAGTTTGCTGTGTGCATGCTCCTCTGTGTACATTGTGGTAGTATTTTATGGACTTTTTTGTTTCTGGTAGGCAGTAGCTGACCAATTCTTTGAAAATAACCAGAGGTGCAGTGGCAGTTCCACCAAAAGACGTTGATCCTTCACATGTTCTCGAAGATGACCAAAAGCACTTATAAGTAATATGTCACTTAGAGAGAAGCATGGCTTAGGACTGGCTCTGTAGGGATCTTAACATGGACATTGCCTTGGGTCTTGCCCTTGTTTGCAATAAGAGCCTGAGTAACTTGCCCGAGATCCCATAATGAGATAGCAGAATCAGAACTATGATTTGGGGGTGATTGAACTCTGGTGCAGTTTTCATTTTCTCTTCTGCGCTCCTCCAAATACAGAGTATCCAATCTCTTTGGAACTTTGCTTAAAGGAAAAATGTTAATCAAAGACAACCCTCGGGACCTGGTACAGGTGTTTTGAATGTATTAATTCATGACCAGATTTGTATAAGAAAATTTTTACATGTAAGAATTCAAATGCTTAGGTTCAATCTGGTTTTCAGTTGTAGTGTCTTAAAACCACTGAAAACGTGACCTTTAGCTGACCCATGAATATCCAAATTGACACCAGAAGGAGCTGCAAACTGGCTTCATTGTGAAATTAATGGATTCCTCTTCTGTGATAGATAGGGGGAAACAAACTACAGATTTAAAAAACATCTCTTTGGGAACTGCAACTTAATGATATCAGAATTGAATAAATATATGCATGGTTCCAGGAATCTTCTAATGGAGCCTCTGGGCTTTGATTTTTACATCTGCTTTTCTGTGGTTTTGTAGCTCACCTCATGCACTAGCCATTCAATATATATTTTCTATTGCTACAATAGTTTGCACATTTATTTTTTAATGAAAAAATGCTCCCACCCTCTTCACATCTGCATTGGAAGTATTTGCATAGCTGAGGGCCTGCACTCGTAAGTGAAGGCAGCTCTCCTCTAGAGCAATGCAGATTGTCTGGCCAGGAACACCAAAGGGAAGCAGTGAGACACTAAAACATTTCCAAATTCAGTCAGTTCTGTGTGGTAGGGGTGAGAGGAGTAATTGTAGAAACAAGGCAGCTGAATCAAAATGAACCAAAAAAAAAAAATTACAAATATTTAATTTGTTGCAGTGGAGCAAAGATTTCATGGAAAGTTGTGGCAAAAGTACCATAAATAGAACACATAAGCACTCGGTAACCTAAGGGAGAGCTGGTTCACACTCTGAGAAACAGCTTTAGCAGACATGATTAGTTAAGAAATGCAACTTGCAGTCTAATCTAATATCCATTATAACAGGTAAAAGGGAAACTCTCACCTTCTCAAAGGTTATTTCATTGTTTAACATGCTGGCCCTTTAGTGTCTCCATTATCTTGTCCATATAAGATTTTTTAAAAAATATTAATGGGAAAAATGGAGTCTGAATGTCAAAGACTTCTAATCTTTATTGTTAAAGGGCTCGAACTTCAGTCAGTTCCATTTATGTTGCTCGAGACATCTGCAGGAAGTGTGAGCCAAGGTATCCACTTACCAATGACCGATGATAGCACATGGTAAAGATATTTGGATCCCTAAAGTAACACAGAGGTGCACAGGGAGTTTTTAGACCTACACATCTACCTAATTTCTGACAGTGGTGTGTTCAGGAAATGACCAGCACCTGGTCTGTTATAAAATGGATAAAAAAGATCCTGCTGATATAAAACGAGGGAACTAATCCAGAAGACTTAGATAAGGGGAGGGGTGTTTGATGTCGACCCTGGTACCACACTAGGCTAAAACCCAGTAAGAGCCCAAGGCTTCAGAGAGGTGTTTCCCATGGAGCCAAGACTTGAACCCCATCCCAACACTCTCTTGTAGCTCAGTTGTGCTACCAACAATCTGCATGGATCTCTCATCTGCAGAGATAGCTTTGAAGTGCACATCAAGGCACATCTGTCCTCTAAAGCACCGCAGAAAACCTTGGAAGTCAAACTACTCTTTATAATGTACTTTTAAGCAAAGTTTAGAAGATACTACTGCAAGGTAAATAGAGAGTGCAATATGCTTTGTTTAACTTGCTTAGCATTTTAAATCTCTCAATCCTGACATTTCTTTGTAGCATAAAGCTCTCCAGATCAGGTTATATATGATGCATTGTAAAACTCTAGTAGTGAAAACAAACATTGTTTGTAGAGTCATCTGTTTGCAATTTTCCTTGATTACTCTTCCAGTAGATTTCAAGATGTGGATTGAAAGATTTAATGTTCATATGGATAGAATTTGTTCCTTTTCTAACGATAACTTTTAGTTACATTACTCAGCCTTAAGTCAGCCTGTATTTTACTTTTTTCAAGACAAACTATTTTGTCGTCTTAAATCAAATTGTCGTGATTTTCCTCAGCAATCTGTCACAGCAGAGTTATTTTTGTCTGGCTGTTCTGACAGCCAGCTCCTAAAAACAGCATCTGAGTGCGTGTGAACGATGTCGGGTGGTGCCAGTGGGGGATCAATGTAGGGATGACATCAAGGAGAAGGATCTACAGATGAACTTGGCTCCCAGACTTGATGAGAATTTTGGATGTAGAGAGAATCAGAATCCACAGAATGGTGTCCCCAGAAGCAGGCACAGCAACGAGGAGCCATTTATTGTAAAGCACAGGGAATGGGACGAGCTCTGCTCTGGGAATGGGAAGAGTCACCCAGCTCTGGAGGAGGACATGGCCCCTTCCAGCTTTGGTGCTTCTCAGGCTCTCACTTTCAGATTCTCTGCGGCTTTCACAAGGCACAGCCAAGGAGGGAGGTGCAGTGGTGATGGAGATATTGCTCCATGGCACTTCCCCTCTCCTGCTGATGAGTTTACCTGAAGGGCTTCACTGTGAGCCCCAAGCTCCTTGTAATTCCTTGTGGGAACACAGGGAAAAAAACTGAGCTCTCCTCTCCCTCACAGCCCTTTGCTTGTAACAACTGCACTCACATCTCTTCCCTCTCTGTTGAGGCTAAAAGCATAAATTCTTCCAAGGCTCCTTTCTACATTCTTTTCTTTGCTTTTGATAATTTATTGTTTTTATTGCTATTGACAACACAAAACTGAACTTTCAGTACTGGGAATTAGAATGAGTGCTATGGAACACTGACAGAATTAGAGCAGATTTCTACATATATGGTTTTACATTGAATAGAGTAAGAACTGGAACTAATTTGTTGTTACAAAAGCAAAAGTACAAACATCCTCAAAATAATATCCCAGAACAAGAGTGATTCTGAGGACACCTATGTAATGTTACATGTTGAAAGGTGAAAGAGCATTTAATTCTAACTTTTGCAAATAATCCTTTTATGATTTATCAGATTTTAAGTGTTGTGTCTTAATTAAAAACACATATTAATTGTATATGAAGTTAATTCTATGTATAATTTTTAAAGAGTCTTCAAATTAGCTCAACACCTTCTAGTACAAATTAAAAATTAGGTAAACAGAGTCACTGAGGAATATTACTGGTGACATTTTATATAAACATGAAATTAGGTAAAAACTGTCTCATGGTTGTTAACTGTTCCCAGATGGAATAATCATAGTTCAAAGCCAGAATCCAGCACACAGAACTGTCAGGTAAATGCTGTGGTTTATAGGTTTATTTGGAAACATCTACAGTTAACTTTTTCTTCTTCTGAGCTTGATACATTATTTTTCATTTTTGTTCTTTTGCTGTATTTACAATGGACTGATTTTTACATTAACTGGTACACTGGCACCAGAGTCCCAAAACCAAACCACTTGAAAGTGGAATTCATGTAGAAAAAAATGGGATTTTTCTTTCCTAAGAAGAAAACACAGCAATAATACCTGTAGCCATCCACTCAACGGCTAAAGCTGCCTCCATGTCGAAGAAAGAACCCAGTCTGATTTTTTTTTTTTCCTGAATGTTTAAAATATAATGAAAGCATGTGGGACTGGGGAAGGTGAGAATCCATCTTCAAACACAACATTTAAATTGAATTCACATGGGGGAACACAGTGGAATTCCAAACACAGACTGAGCAGTTCCTGTAAAAGCTGGGTTGTACCCACTGAGGAGGCTCTGGGAGCTTGTTCAGCACTGGGATGAGTTTGGGATTGCAGCTGAAATGAGTGGACATTGTCCAGAAAAGGAACTCTCAAGATGAAGAACTATTGCCTTGTTTGTCCCAGGATTAGGGGACAGATGAGGGTTACATTTACAGCAAAGGGGACACAAACCTGTAATGTCACCTTTTATGCATAATTATTATCATAGATTTTGTTATTCTGTTTTCCTACTCAAACTTCGGACTGTCAGAAGAATTATCAACCTCTTGAAGGCAGCAAGTTGTGTGACCTGGGTGTAGGCACTCGGGGAAAAATTCCAGGTTTTGATCATAAAGGAACATTAAGCATTCTTCATAATAAAGCTTAATTCTGTTTTAAAAACCCCAAAACTATACAATGTATTTTAAGAAAGAGTACGGGAATATAGTATGTAAAGTGGTTTTATACAATAAATAATCTATTTTCTATAAATGTACAAAATCAGTTATACAGCAAGTAAGAAACTGATACAAATGCAATAACTGAAAGATATATTTAATTTTATAACTGTAATAATTTATTTATGAAATATATCCACAAATATATAAAATATATCATATGTTTTGGCAAAGACCTCCCTTTCTTGTTTCAAACAAAAACTATTACCACTGGTTTAAGCCCCATATAAACATTTTTCGTTTTTATTTCTTTTCATTTTTCTTTTGGTCTCCATCTTTCTTCTTATAAAATATAATTTAACAACACGGGGTTAGAGTTTAACCTATGTGCCCTGGGGAAAGTCTGCATGAAGGTCAGTCAACCCCCCCCAGAAAAATGTGTTATGTCACAAGTAAGGGATTTCCTCTCTTTTTAAATAATATAGAACTGGATTTGCAAAAGTTACTCTTCCCTTGCTTGCTCTTGCATCCTTGTAGCGAAAAGTCCATAATTTCTGCAGAAATCGTTTACACTGAAAAATGTCCAGGGTTGGATTTAATCCTTAGTGCCAAGTTTCCGGGCTATTTGGTGATGGAGTTTCAGTGGGGAGATAAAGGCGGGGTTTGCAGCACTGGCAAAGCCCAGGGGATGTGCTGTGGGTGTGACGTGTCGGGGGCTGGCACAGCAAACGGCCAGCACAGAAATTACTCTGATGGCAAGAAGTTCCACTGCCCTACCCTTGCATCTGAAGGAAAATTCTTTGGGATGAATCACTGAAGTTCTGATCACCAGCTATAGTGCATCCCCAAATAATCACTGCAAGTGTTTTTGAATGGAACTTCCAAGTGCAGGAATAATTTGTGCCTAAATTAGGTAATCTATTGAATACTCAATGTATACTCTTAACTTGCTATAGTTTACAATAATATTTATATTAGCCATTCATATTTATTCTGCATAGATACTGTCATTTAAACATCTGCCACGAAGTTACAATATGATGATTCAGGCTTGCATACATTAACAAGAGAAATATTTTGTATCTGTTTATTCTTAATGAGAACTCATGTAGAGGCAATCTCCCTCTAACTCTCCACATTCTCCACTTGCAGCTGCCTGCACAGAGCTGTGGATGGATTCTTCAGACACAGAGCAAGCAGTAAGTGGAATAGTTTCTATTGTACTTGTTTAAATCACAGAGAAAAACGTTTCCTGAAGCTTTGCATTGCTGAAGTTTGGGTCTGCCTTTGAAGTTTTCCTCAATAGTGATACATTCCCTGCCAGGTTACATGATAAAGATTATCCTTTTCTGAGGCTCTCTCGAGGGGAGAAAAGCTTCTTCATAGAGGTTCCCATGCCCTCAGAGTGGCACTGCTGAAATGGAAGTGTTGCCTATTGCTGAATTCTCCACTGGCATCACACTGAAGCATCAAGTTTTTCCATCTCAAAGGAGAGTTGTAGTTTAAGTTCTTGTTTCTGAGCTCCAGCAAACAAATGTTAAAGCTTTAAAGAAAACAAACAAACAAATACAGCCAAACTGTTGAATATGCAGCACCAAGTCCCTGTTACCTGATGGAACTGTGGTTCCCCTCCTTGTTTATGTGTACACAGTTGTCCAATTAGCTCTGCTCAAATAATCACAGCAATAAATTCAGCTTGGGGACTTCTAATCCAAGTGCTTCCCTTCATAGCAAAAAATATGGGGTAATGGTGCGACTCTTTTAGAAGTGGCAATATTTGAAACTGGCTATTAGGTTACAATAACCTCTTTATACCTGACAGCAAAAGCAGATTTACTTTTCCCTCCAGATACTCCTTCCACAAAGTTTTTCCTGTTTCTTTACCTTAACACTTCAACTTTTACTGGAGCACTGCACTGGGACGTGTAGCTTAATTTGTTGCAGTGCTAAACAAGCAAAAACATGATAGACAGGAACAGCCCTCGCCCTAAAAAAAAAGCCAAAATATGTATTGGCTTATAGCCAAATAATCCAACTTTTGAAGGAGTTACATCAACACAAGAAAGGTTGCAGCAGTTGTGTGTATAGTAAAGTTTATTTTAAAAATTAAATTAGGAAAAAAAACCCAAACAACTCATGGGCCAAATTCTGTACTTATTTAGGAAGGAGTGATAATATTCAGTTGAAAGAATTAAGTGTTCTGCAAGTACAAAGGATATTTATGGAAAGTTAATATTTCTTTTCAACATTAAGCATCTGTAACATACCTGATTGTTCAGAATCCTCCAGACTCTGCTACTGAATGAAATTGTGTTCCTCTTCCCTGCATTGGTCTTTCTCCTCTGCCTTTTTCATTGATCCATTATTTCTGTAGAATAGAGATTTCCTAAGCTTGTCACTGTGTTCTCAGCAATGTCCCCGTTCATGAATTTATAATTTCATGCTCTTTGTTAGACTATATAAAACATTCTAGGACAGTGCAATGTTCAGCATTCCCCTAACTGGGAGATCCGCTGTTTCAAAAGCACCACATCATAAAAAGAAACAGCAAAAAGAAAATTCCAAGCAGTACTGGCTGGCTCTGGCCTCCTTCCTTCACTTATTAAACTCTGATGTGACACAGGAGTTTTCTTGCTTTTTTCTTCCTGTTCACTCCCCCATCCCACTGAAGGAGAAGTGAACAAGCATCTGTGTAAGTGTTTGGCTGCTGGCCAGGGTTAACCCACCACAACTGCAGAGGGGAATTTTGTTTAAAATCAATATATTTTAATCAGTTCAATTTAATAAATGCAACATTCATCTCCATGAATGACCTAATCATGTGGCCAGGTTACAGTGTTAGGGAAAGGCACTCACCTTCTTCTGTCCTGCGTTCTTCTGCAAAACTGCAAACACTGCTTGTCATGAGCATCCGAACAGGAACATCGGAGTGAGGACTGGGAAGTGCTCTGAGTCTGCTCTGTAGACCTTTTGCCTCGAAAGCTGCCTCTGTAGTTAGACAGTCCATATGGCACAGTCCTCCTGTTGTGAGAATCACACATATTGTGTATTTTAGGAATCAATTAAAATTATATTCCGTCTCTTTTCTATTTTAGTAAAGAGATCTACTGATGGAAAGCAATAAATAGTGGCAGAAAAATCAAACCCTATGCTTGTGTAAGTTCTCCCTGTACCAGATCATAACTTCTGCTCTATCAACTCAGGTTTTCACCAAGTTATAAATTAGCAGTCAGCTCTACTGGCAGGATTCATTGGAACTACACTATCAAAAAAAGTTTGGAATACCGAAGAGATGATGCAAATATATCCCCAGGTTATTGTTTATTTTACTCCTTATACCTGTGTTGTGTTGTTTTCCCCACCCAATGCACAAAATTTGTCACATTCAGTGTCATGGCTGATCTGAAGTGACAAAGGAGCTGTGCTGATTTCACCAGATCAATAACATTGTGTTGTTGTCACGTAGTTCATGGTTCTGAGCCTGTTTTGCCATTAATTTTATCATCAAGGAATGGAGAAAACTGTCAGCATGATTAATTTACTGCATCGTGTTTGGAACATGTTCCCTGGATTTACAAATGTGAGAAACAACCAGATAATTCTCCTTGTGTGGTTCTACCTTTCTGTGAGAGAACCTATTCTGTACTGCAGCACACCAAGAAATAGTAGGAGGTACCTCTCTTTATTTCCTTGCATGATTTGCTCTTTAATGGGTTATAGTCAGTATTATCAGAAAAGGACATGGTTCCCCACTGCCTGCTAACATTCCCAAAAAGAGTTGGATAGTTTGGATTGATGTCATAAATTACTCTCCTCTAAGTTGGTAAAGAATCTCAGTCAACAGCAGCTGTACTCCCCATGAAACTTCTGGAGTCTCATAAAAGTTCCTGAGGACTTGAGGGATGGGCTAAGCAAGCCACAAATCCACAAACACTAAAAATCTGAAGAGAATCTCTTGTTCCAAAGCGAGAAAGAGGAGGGGAGGAGTGAAACAACCAAAAAAAAAAAAAAAAAAAAGGCAGGGAAGAGGAAGTCAGAGTCAGTCTAGAAAGGTTACAGAAAGGTTACAGCACAAAGCCTGAATAATGAGTCTGGAACCACTACCTTCACATGGCTCTGCTTCTTTCATTTGCTTTCATAAAAACATCATTAGGCTGTTAATGGGAAAGCTGCAAGTTTTCCATTTTCCCACACACGTGGTGGGCTGAAAGGTTCAGAAACATTATTTTCCTAATCTCTGCAATATTTTTGATGCAGCATCAGTACAGTTGATGCAAATCATTTATTCAAATCCTCTGCACTCATAGTACATTTGTAACAGTGCACCTTGCCTTTCACAGCCTGAGCCTGTCAGAGTTAGATTGATCATAAAATCATCCAGAGAGAGAGAAAGTCACAAGTAATATTTCTGTCTTCAGAGCCCAGGAGGTGGCTTTTCTCCAGCAGATCTTGGTCTGCCTCCATGTAGAAACTGCTCCTAATTTTCACCACTTTACTCCTATGCCAGGACACTGGGAGAGACCAAGAATATCCGTTTTTGTCTTAAAATACTTTAGGACTTGATTTTCACCTCTCTTCTCAAACCATCATTTAAAAAGCTTTTTGTTGTTTTTAGGATTAGGAGCAAGTCCCATTTTATAATTTAAGAGTATTAATAGTTCTATACTGACATCTGCTTTACAATAATGAATGTGAAATGGCTAATGTAGGGAACTTCTGACATAAATAATTGCTCCATGGTCATACTTTTTTCACATTCATGATTTTTTATGAAGTAAGAACTGGTATTTAGAGGCAGGAGTGGGGGAAAGTTCCTTTATTTTTAACAGTGGCAAACCCTCTATGAAAACCGTCTGGTAAAATTCTGTTATTCAACTTCCTGCTCAAACTGAGACTGAAATGGAAAAATGAATTTTGTGTGTTTTAGACAAATGTGAGAGCCCTGTTTAATGACAGATAGTTTGTCAGGGCACAAAGAAGCTTCTTGCAGCTTGTGCAGATATCATCCTACATTATGCTAATGAGACAAAAAATACTGTAATATGTTATTCTCATTATTTAAAGTGATTTCTTGTTCAAAAGTCCACTCTTTCAAAATATGATACTGGGCTTTTTTACTCTAATTCTCTAAACCAAGAGCTCTGTGGGACTGAGTTTCAGTTTGCCCTGTGTCAGAGGCTCTGCCTGAACAGTCAGAGAGAAAGAAGAGCATGAGTTTTATTCTTAATTGCTGCAATTTGCAAATTAATAGACCAACCAGAGTTGTCATCAACTTTCAATTTTTCCTTAATCCATCACTATGTGAACTACAGTGATTGAGGAAGGGGCCCATTACCACTCTGCTGCCTTTCCTAAGAGACAGTAAATTCCAGCAAACAGGGAGGAGTGGAGAATATAATTATAATTACAAGTGATAAGAGCCATGAATCACAGCCTTAAGCAAAGGAGGAAATTGATATTTTAGATAGTGCTTCTGATCTTTCTAATGAAGTACTTTATGCTTCATAGCTTAGAAAAGTATTCAAGGCTACTTCATCTTAGTGGACCAGAAATATGTCCCAATGCAACGACATTTTCAAGTGTTTCAAGTTTCAAAGAATTTTAACCAGAATGTCCAAGTGAAGTTTTTGAGTAAGGTAATGTGCAGATTTTCCAATCAGAGATAGAAATACAATAAGACTCCCAATTTACCTGGTTTTGGTTTGTAATCCAAAAATTCAAACCCAAACCAGATACACTTCAATAGCAACCCAAAGTCTGTCCAACAGTAATCACGAAGAGCTTGATGAATTGAATATACACAGGGCAATGTATGTTCCCTCAATGGAAACGAGGATCAGCTGGAGAAGGGCAGAAACAGAATTGTGGGGATCCTGAACTACCAGTTCTTTACTGTGTTCCTTGTGGTTATGACTCAGTCCCTGGCCAAAGTACTGGCTAAGAGCCATTTACTAATCTTTTAGAAATCTCTCTGCAGCATCCACAGGTTTTTAATTAATTTCTTTAAGGTTTACATTTCACAAGAAAATTTGAATTGCTGGCCTTTAACTCAGTATGCAGCATTTCTTCCTTTAGGAGAATAAAATTCTCCTGAAGTAAACTAATATGGGTTTAGATATATTTAAAGCTAAGGTGTGCTGTGAGTCCTTAATGCCTTTCTTCTCTAAAAAGTGGAGAATAAGCAAACCTAGACATTTCTGAATCAGCCTTTCCAAGATACTACTTTGAACTGGTATCTGATTGGCAATATCCAAATCTGTAATTTCTCAGGAATTACTTTCTTTTGGGGGGTTCACTATGATTACTCCAGCCAGCCAGTGGGTGCATAGAAGTCTGCATGCTCAGTTTTTAAGCACTTTCTAACACAGAGAAGGTATGAGTTCAAGGAAATAGTTTATTCTTCAGAATAAGCTATTTGTTCTTTACTCAGTATGAAAAAAAAAAAAACAAAACTAGCACAACTCTCCAGTATTGCAATTATTCCATGTGTTGTAATTATGATTAGTCAGTGCAACAGATAATCAACTGAAGATAATCCCATGTACCCCAGCAGAACAAAATCAATAAAAGCACAGCGTGTTCTTGTCAGGTTGGGTATGTGATGCTGAAATAACCTAGATTATTTCTGTACTTTGTGTCCACAAAACACAACAACAAAAGCTCTCCCCCTAAAAGCCAGGTAGCTCTTGGGGCAAGCTTTTGCCATTAAATTAAAGAAATAAGCATCTCTTTGTTGAAAAAAAGACAGGAGGTACCAAGTAATTGGTACCAAGTGATTATTCCATTGAACAGCCATTTTGAACCAGTGAAAATTTTCCACAGAAGAAAACTGCCTATTGAAGGATTATTGCCTTCAGGTTGAATTGGAAAGGATTATTTGCCTGAGTCCTGCTGTCTCCCACTCACCGTGAATGCTCAGAATTCAGGCAGAGAAATCCAATTGGTTTATTTTAATTTTTGGAACATGTGGCTGAGTTTCTCATGCTATGTTATAATTGACCTATGAGCTGCTATTATTTTCTACTTTCCCAGCTACTTAAACACAGTAGATACCTCCAGGGCACTGGAGAGTTTCAGCCAAAACAAAGGGATGAGGGGGTTGCAGCAATCATCTTAGATGCTGTGATTTCAGTATTCAGCAATATATTTTCTGGCACACATCCAGGCCAGCAAGGCTCCCAACAGTCTCCAGTGTTTTCAGACAATTCCAAAATGTATAGATCCCTGTGAGGACCACTGAGAGCAAAGAACACAGGAAGCAGAATTTACCATCCTCCAAGTGAGACAAAATGTCCCCAGAATGAAGGATGATGCCTGGGGGAAATAACAGATATTTCTGTGTATATTTTCATATAAAGGCACTGCAGTAGCATTGTGTAGCTTTATAGATGAAGAGATCATTGGCTGCTCTGGAAGTTGGCTCCAGCTCTTCCTGTAAAAGGTGTGGTTTTTTAAGAGTCCACAATAGAGGTACCTCCCATATTAACCCATCCTTATCATTATTTAACGAGTAAAACACCTCCAAAGAATTCCTGACTTGTTGGTTTGGTCATCCTGACCACATTCTCAGAAGCTGCACTTCTTCTGAGTAGCTTTTTGCAGTTAAAGTTATTTTCAGAAGAAACAACTTTTATCCTTTATAGCCACACCTTTCTTTTCCACATCCTCAATTTAGTAGTAGTCAGTGTTCCTACATACCTAACAGGCTCCTGTTATCCAAAAGATCCACAACCTTGCTATCTTATCCTTTAATTAATACTTGCTAATTTGTAAGGATGCCAATTAGTTTTAGTCCATCAGTTACAGCTAACTTAGGTAATAAGCCAAGGATTGCACATATCTGCTCCATCATCCAGGTTCACTGACCATGTGAGTTCTTTGATTTTCCTGCCCCTGGGGCTTCTTGGTACCCAAATCAGGCACTGTGAGAATCTGGGGGCTTTTTCTCACTCTCCATCCTCCTCCTGCAGCTGTCTAAGGAATGTTACGGGTTTTGTTTCTCAGATATGATCGGAACAATATCTGAGTTGTTGAGTGAAAATCTAGGGGATATTTCTTGAGGTAAACAATATGAAGCAAGCCAGGGGGTGTCCACTAACACCCCAAATCCCCAGAGAGGCTGGGTAGAGCTCACCTGACCTAATAAACTGAGCCAGTGTTTCACAGAAATACCTCTCTCAAAATAAGTCTCAGCGTCTCCTTCAGTGCCTCGTATCAATCCCAATCTGCTCCCAGTCCTGTGGCAAAATATAGGATCATTAGTTTAAAGAAATAGGTAAAATTTGGAGCAGCACCTTCTGTCTGTCAGGCCCAAAATCCCATTATTCCTTTTCTCCCTCTGACTGGCAGTCAGTATTATTAGTAAGTGGTTCTTACCACTTACCAGTGGTGCAAAACCACTGAGGTAAATCCCAAAAGCCAGAGCAGCTGGGAAATATGGATGAGAGGAATCAAATTAAGATTTTTTCAAACTAAAATTCAGAGTACTTTTTGCTGCTTCGGAAGCCACCACAACAATGCACACAAGGAACACACACTAATGCATGTTCCTACCTCTCTCTACAGCCTGTATAGTTCAAAATCCACCACTGGTTTAAAAACAAATAAAACAAAAACCTGAGGGAAAATAAACACATGGTGTTAAAATGTAAGACTGGTGAAAGTGACTGTGGTTTGACAGCCCTGGAGAGTGTTTATTCTTAGAATTAGACCAGCAGGAGCAGCAGTAGTGAAATTTCAAAGCCGTGGCTATCGGTGTGTCTCATCCCTGACCTCATCTTCTCAGGGCCAGCTCCTGCAGGGATGTGGGATTGTAACTGCAGAGCCAAATCATTTCCAGTCTTTCTGAGAGACTGCTGTAAAACATCAGTCCTGGGAGTACGGTCAGTAAGCTCAGAGGAGATATTCTACTTCTAGACTGAGGAGGGCATGCAAGCTATGCACATTTCAGACAGTGAGACACTGGAAGTGTGAAGTCAGTACACAGTTTAAATATGCAAGAATATCTTTTTGAATAGAGAGGCCTAAAATCAGATCAGTTTGTCCACAATAAAACAGAACAATTACAGCAGGAGCCTGTTACCATGTTCAGTAAATCCATTTGAAATAGTCTCCATTTGACATGAAGATTTTGCAAGACAAACATTGCATGTAAATATGTGGATAGTAAAGATTGCAAAATCAGGGCAAGCTTCATTCAGAAAAATAAAATCACCTCAAAAAAGATTCATCACTTCATTTTTGGCACTTGGTTCTGATGGTTAACCATGTGCACTGTTCATCTGACAGATCAGCTTCCTTATTTGAGCTTTCTGGCTGGCAGCCACTGTTTTATCATCACGCCTTTCGCTAGCAGGGATTTTCAATCTGATCTAGAGTTTATAACCACCTGCTTAATTGTTTTGCTGAACAAGAGATCTTTAGTTGTGTACTTTTATTTCCAGTTAAATATGGGACATCATCTATACTTATTTAATGATGAATATAATTATCCAGAATTGGGTAATTATAATAATTTACAATATCACTTAATGTCCATAAGGATTAAAAGCATCTTAAATTTTGTTATGTGGGCTTCTGTTCAACAAAATTCAATCACCAAAGAGATGCAGGTAACAAAAAGATGTTATGAAGGAAAAGCTGGCCAGCAGAACATGCAGTAAGAGCAGAATAACCACTAGGTTGTATTAAGTTTTATCTTTTGTAACACCGTCCCAAGACATGATCTGTGTATGTGAGTAAAACTGTGAATGAAGTGATGATAGGGTAAAATTTTTTTCCATTCTAAGATGACTTTCTGATGGTAACTAAGTCAGTAATAAGCAAAGATCATTAACTTGTAACTGCTGGAGAGCTGGGTGCAGGTGGGGTCTGCTCTGTTTAGCTCCTGACAAACCCATTCGTCATTGCTTACAGACACGACCACAAGAATTCAAGTGTTTGAAAAGCCTTTCTCACCTCAGCCAGTGGTCTCCTGAGGTCAGGAAAACACATTTCTGTTGGGAACTATCTGGAGCTAACTTGTTGCTAAGGTTTATCTAACTTGCATGAGTCACAGAAACAAATTTCTTTATTAAGTGAGAAAACATGAGATCCTTCCAGCGTCCTCGCGTGCTCACACACCCTGGAGCACTCACGGGTCCTCTGGTGCTGAGCCCTCTGTTAAGTACAGAGGATCAGAGCAGCAACACAGTGTTAGATCAAAATCTGCCTTTCACTTTGTCCATCCAATTTTCCTGATTCAGAAATTCATGTAATTGGGCGACAGAACTCTTAGATCATCATGTAAGCTGGTCTTTACAATGTGGTCACAGAATTTCATTCAGTTACTCCTCTCTTGAACATAATAACAAATACCAAAAGGACATGCCATTTAGGAAAAAAAAAAACCACTTTTGCTTTGATTTAGACCCTTCAAAAGAAATGTTCTTATTTTTGGTGCTTAGCTTGATTGACGAATTCTCCTTTGGAAATGTCTGGATTATTGCTATAAATTCTCATTACACTTTTATTTTAGAATTGAAGACCCCTTGAGTATCTGGTATTTTACCCTCATGGTAGTAACACTTTCTTAGGAGTTGTCAGCTTTTAATCCATCACTCATCATTCTGAGCATTGATACAGCTTCACATAGCAATATTAATGTTATTAACTGAACTGTTATTAATTAACTGTTATTACTGCTGTTGGATGCACAACCTCAGTTCATATTGAAATATAGGACCCCTCTGAAGACATGTACATCTAAAAGTAGTCTTGCTCATACTTTTTCACTTGCCTATATTTTCTTCTTTAACTTACAAAATTAAGCACCAAGCTGTGTCTGTATTACATCAGTGGGTACTGTTTAAAAGACAATTCATTCTTTAAAATGTGTCTGTAGCTATAGATCAAGATAAGCATAATTAATCACTTGACAAAAAAAAAATACATTGCAAACTAATTCCTGGCTAATCAATCTTATCAGTGAGAACAGTTTACCAGCTTTTAATTACCTTTGTTATGCAACGTTTGTCTACACCACATAATTGCATTATTCTGTTCTGACTTACCTGCCTTTCTTTAGGCCATCTTCTTTTCCACTTTCTCACTGTTCCCAGAATGAAAGACTCACTATATCAAAACAACACTGATGCTCTTCGTGGTCTGGACTAACAGCAGTGGCTCATAGTCAAGTATAAAGCAATACTCAGAACATGTGTGCAGAGATAATTTCTCATTTAACTGGCAAAAGCTGCAGGGAGTCAGAGGCTCCACATTCTGCAATTTTGTGCTTTTCTACAACTGTCACCCTGCTGATCCAAGTAGTTTCTCAGCAGGGATAGAAATAGACCTTCTATTGTCACTCTGCCTCCAACAGCTTCAATAAAAACTTTAACTGCTTTTCCAGAAAAGGAGGAGAGGCCATGACCAAGATTTCTTTCAAACATATTACAACAATGCTTAACAGCTCCTGTTGGGAAAAGCAGAAGAAACCAGAGGAGGAACTAAAGTTTGTCTTTAGAGGCAAGAGTAGCCTGAAAGCAGAAAGTACTGAGGAATTTTTGTGGGGAACAAGAAATGATAAAGTGACATAAATAAGTCGGGGGAGAAAGAAAGAAAAAAATAAGAATCAGTTGTAGGGTTTGATGCAGGGAAGAAAAAAAAAAAGATAAATAAGCAAGAAAAATACCAGAATCAACAGATGTCAGAAAAACTTCTCCAAACTTTAACACCAACTTTTTGGCCTCTCACTGTGTGTATGATCCTCCACGCTGCATTGGAGCCAGATTTTTAGTAAATATAAAAACTTTCCACAACATGTGTACAAGAGCAATGTAAAAGCCCCATTTACAAAAAAAGCAGTCTGTACATATCCAGTGGTTACTTCCATTTCAAAGACATAGTGTAACTTGCTCAGGATATTAAATTGCCCAAGCAGGCCTGGTTCCCCTCATTCACATCCAGAAGAACATTTTGACTTCCTGAGACCTTATTCCAAGTCAATCACCAGGGCAGAATTAGTGCCTGTTCATAGCACATGGAATCTTAAATCCTGCTCCTGTTGCACTGAAATGGTCCAAAATGTCCAATACACTTAATTTTATGTTTACTTCTGCCCTGGGAGCATTCCAAGGAAGAGTCCTGGGATTTTTGAAAATCACAACTGTGCTGTTTCAGTGAGAGATTTGCACCTCTGTCACCTGTCCATGGAGCAGGACAGCAAAGCTGCCCAGTTCAGACAGAGTCCAGGAAATTCAGTCCCTCCTGGACTAATTCCAGACTAATTTCACCATCATCCACCCACCCTGTCAAGCCCAGAGGGCTCCCAGCATCCCAATTCACCCAGTTCCAACAGCGTTGTTAGGTTATACGAGTTCATGTCTTTGTACAGCAGTAGCTAAAATGTATCATTCTTTGTGAAAATTTAATATTGAAATGGAATGTATGCATTCTATGGTTTGCATAGAAATGTCCCATCACACGGCATAAAAATTATAAAAAGGGAATTTCCTAGTCCTAATAATAAATCATTTCAGGTTAACCTATACCCAGTGGGGGTAGACTTTACAGATCTGAGAGATTTGCTGCTATTTTATGTACAACTGACTTCAGTTAAGTAAGCAAAGACTTATAACCCCAACTGTTTAATATTTGGATTATTATACAGACTTCATTGCTAATTCTACAGGTATGATGAAAATGGTATATACCTCTATTTTCTAAATTTTTTGTTCTTTCTTTAGTGATATTGGCACAAAGCTTTCATGTAGGAAAATTCTCCACATCACTGAATTAATGCACACTAAATAATTTTGGCACTGGAATGAAAATTTTAAGTCCTGTAGACTTAAAACAGGATATCCTTAAAAAAAAAAAAAAAGGAGTGTGTGTTTAAAATTAGCAGAAGTCTATTTATTCAGTGCGTAGGGGAAAAGGAATGTCATTCCCCCATTTTCACTGGTGAGCTCTGACTTAAATTTACTGAGTCATAAATATTTGGCTAAAATAACCCTAAGTAATCCTGGGGTGGATTAGTACAGGTATGGAACTGGAAGAATTGAATGCCTTGTGTGAATACATGATACTTACAGGTTGGTAGAAGTTCAAAAGACGTCATCAGACAGGGCCTCTAGCCAGGACACACACGTGAATTTACAAATTAAGTGCCCTAACCCCCATTTGACTTAACCTATTTTACTGCTACTTTCTATTTTTCTACTCCTTTTGTTACTTTAATTTCATTAAAAGTTTTGCAATCAATTCAAAGGCAAGCCTGATTCATTACAACTGTTCCCAAACTGTAGTCACTGGAGTACTTGGTGGTATGTTCACATCATAGAGCCTGAAGAACTTTAATTCTTGAAGTCATTTGTTTTCGGGCTCATCTGATCTCCTGGTTATTTTTTTACTGAACTGATCTCTGTGGCTGCTACACGAACCTATTAGCCTGCGAGAATCTTTACAAATCTGAAGTCTGTTTTGGTTACTTAGGATATACACAGTGGTGTAGGAAAAGGAGGTCTCTAACCTTTAGGACGGAGGCAAAGTGTCACTCTTCCTGGATGCTTTCTTCCCATTAAGCACTGTCAGTACAGTACAGACAGCAGAGCGGCTTTTCTGCACGTGTGCTCCACCCCACCGCCCTGTGTGCAGCTCAGAACTTCCAATCCAGGGCAAACGGCTTCAAAATTTGTTTTTATTACGAGTTGAAACAAAAGCTTGTGTTTCCGTTGAGCACAGTTGAGAAAGACTTTCTTTTGTAACAACTTAAAATCTGGCATATCGAATTTTTCGAACATTATCCTAATGTCTCGGTATTTTTCCATATTAATTTGTATCAAAACTCGTACAGCTGCACGCACACACACTATTCTTGCTTTCCCAGCGGGTGGGTTGTTAAAACAGATTTCTCGTGGGAAATGAGCGCGTTTCCCTCCTGTCCCCCGCGCCCGGCACGCGGCGCTCCCGGGCCGGGCAGGTGCGGGCACGGCGGCGCTCCGGGCCCGGGGGCTGCGCGGGGCTCCCCCCGT
>VZRO01008086.1:93171-147407 GCA_013397915.1 Daphoenositta chrysoptera
CCCGGCAGCTCCCGGCGCCCCGACCCCGCAGACCCCCGCCCGCAGCCCCCCGGGCCGGGCCCGGCCCGTCCCCGCTCCCTGCGGAGTCCCGCGGCGCCGGGAGCACCGTTATGTTTGTGTCCGCCCGCCTGCAGCGCCAGCCCGCTGCCTTTGGGTTGAACCTACGGACGGCCAAAGGATGTCTTTGGCGTCTGGTTCCTCACCGCGCACCGGAGTGGGCTGTTGCTTACAGCCCTTTGGAAGGAGGGGGAGAAAAAAAAAAAAGCAACAAAAAAAAGCCACCCAGCCTTTCTTCGTGTGCATGCGTGGAAGTGGGCAAAGAAAGAAATTCAAGTTACCTGCAGTCGACGTAATCGTAAGTCCAAAGAGGAACAATAAACCCAGCTCCATTAAACCCAAATTGCAGGCTGGTTAACTGCAGGCAAAGGTGAACTGCAGGCGCGACTGAACCGTTCCAGGAGGAATCACTTCAGGTTGGAGGCAGGGAATATCCTGGGGCTGGCGGCACTCGCTGCTCCCGGGAGTTAGTTCCCACACGGAGGTGTGATTAGCACTTCTCCCTCGCAGTTATTTTCCTCTAGTGCAGACTTAGTCCTGAAGGGGAGAGTGTTGTCAAAAGAAGGGAAGATCCATCGCTTGGCTTTTCCCACACACACCTCCCACCCCACCCCCAAATCTGATCAGCAACCGGAGCTGCTGTTTTCCAGCTGCAGACGCCTCCCACCCGCCGACAGCTGCCGGCCTCCCCCGGGGCGCGGGCCGGGGGCGGGCACGGCCCCGCACCGCCCCCGCTCCCCCCGGCAGGTAAAAGCAGGGATAGGGCAGCACATCCTCCCGGGAACGCCAGGGGAGGCACAGTCTGCTCTGCTGCTCTTCGTCCATCGCTTTTAAATGACCTGATCCTGTTGCTCCCTCTCTGATTCCAAGAGGAATCACTCGTGTGATAAAAACGCAGATTTTTGATTCAGAGCTGGGCTACAGATTTGAGAGTCGTTCGGGGCTTTTTTTTTTCTCTTCCCCAAGACTCGGCCACTGATCTCCCTGGGTGAAATTAAGTCACCAATTTATTAATACTTTCTTTTCCCCACTTACTTATGAGCACCTCTTTGCAGGCAAACCCACCTAGACCGCAACACTTAAGGCAAATTTCATATTGTGTGAAATACCTGATAGCTGAGCCTAGAAAGAACACTCCTGCCTGTGGCCCCATTTTTTATCATAATATCAGCTATTAAGTGATAATAGGTAAGGGTTTCAGGCAATTGGCTGTATCTTTTCCTACAGAAGTATGCGTAGTATATCCTGTTATAGGAAACACACGTTGTAGAGAGCACATGGAGAAAGGTTGCAAACTTAATTGTGGATATTTTAAATAAAAATGTAATGTTTCACTTAAGAGTGTTTCAGTACTAACAGGAAGAGCTGTAGCCAAAATTTCTTTTATGTTTCATGCCAGTTTACCATATTCACTAAAATCTGGTTTGTGAGTAGAAAACTGGCTGGAGGATCACCCAGGAGTTATCCAAGTGGGGAACTCTGTTCTCTACCACCTCACATTCTTCTCCAGCCCTGCCCCCGACTCCAGTTTCTGGAATGGACTATCCAGTAACACTTGCAAAAAAAGCTCATTAAGATGTCATGTTTTGTCAGCTTGTCAAGCCTTGCCTTTTGTCAGTGCCTGAAGATTGAGAGTTTTGTAGTTGACCATATTCCCAGCTGGTCACAAAAGCACCATGGTCATCAGGCAGGGCAATAGCCAGAAAGTTCCATTTCTCAGGTTTTGTCGAGCCCACAGCTCTCTGTGGAAATTTAAATTGCTTTTGTTTCACACAATTTGTGCAAATGACAAGATGTTCTCGTAACTAATGCAGGGGGGAACAGAACCCCTGTGAATTACTGAACTCAGCAGCATATTGAAGTTCATGCTTGAGCTGGGAAGGGAGCGCTTGCTTACCTTTAGGGATGAGGAACTGCAGTGACCTGAATGTTTTTACCCTTGGTTTTACTGGGTTGGGGGTTTGTGTGTGTTCCAGTCACGCTCCCCAAGCATCAGCAGAGTTACAGTTCGGCCTCACAGTTCTATGGGGGCTCTGTTCTGAAAAATATTATGACAAAACATCTCTGAAAAAAAGGAATTGGTTTGAAGTTATTTCCATTTCTTATATATCTAGAAAAAATGAATTGCTTCAGATCAGGAAGTTCTAGGTATTGAACTCTCGTGGTGTTGGGTACTGGATTGCTTTTGACAAATGCTTATGATTGTGTTTTAACTTATCTGGAAAAGAAAAAGATTTATTGTGCAGTTACTGTTTAACAGAACGCTGCAGTGACTAGGAAGTACTGGTTACGTGTTGCAGGTATTATAAGTAACAATGACATGAGTCTAAATTCTGATTCATTAATTTCATTTTCCTTATTGCAACTGTTATTAATTTTTATAATAATGATGAAAATTTATCATAGAAACGAGAAATACATAACTGTATCACACATATTGATATGTCATAACAAAAAAAAGTTGTGTTGTGTGTGAAGTGGTTTAACAACATTTTCCTAAAAAATATTGTTCTGTTTTCTAAATGAAATTTTGAAGGCATCTTCTACATTGCTCTACGTTTTCTTCCGTGTTGATTTCTGTTGAATCTCTGAAGACCCATGGGAGACCATATCGGCACCAACTGCTGTGCAAACAAAAGGAGTAATAAAATATATTCTTAAATCAGCTGCCAGGGTTCAGGAATTAAGGGCAAGGGTTTGGCCAAATGACCTCATGTAAGCTTTAGAAGAAGATAAGACATAGACTCTACAGGAAGAAAGATACTCTCATCAAAGGAATTAATACTCCTGGATAATGTGGGTTTGATTCTCATTTACACTGATTATCAAGTTGTTTGGGTCATATATTACCTAATGACTTGGAAACTTTTTGTTTCATAAATACAGCAGTCTCAAAACAAAAAAGGTGGTTAAGGAAATAGCAACAAATAAATTTGAAAAATCCAGGGTCTGTTTTGATTTAGGATAAGAAATAAAAGATATCTGGATACCATTGTCAGTGATATTCACATATGATGCAAAATAGTTTTGTAAATCTATTTAATTATTATTTTTTCATTTAGTTAAAACAAAAAGGAGTAGTAGCTTTGGAGGTAGCAGACAGAGACTGGAAGCCAACAGACCTAATTCATAGTATTTTTCAGCTTTTCCTTTAAAATTGTTTTAACTTCATAGATTCCTTTTTCTTTCCCAGTTTCAAGATCTTTAGGGTGGATGGATACTTTGCATAAATCTTGCGTGCTGTGGACAAAATGTGTGGAGTTAATCCCTTTCTTCATATCTTCAATCTTCCTAGTCCCATCCTATCCCTTCCTGCCCTTGTGCAGCCCAGCCTGGCAGTGCTGTCAGCGCCAGCTCTTCTCTCCACAGACAATGGGAATTCCCCAGTCCTGGGACATTTCCTCATCCTTGGGGCCACCCAGGCAGCTGAAGAAAGACAATCAGCAGATCTGCCTCGTTGCAGGGTGTAAATATTGTATATTTGAGAACTTCTAATTGACTGAAGGGAGAACAATCTCAGGGATGAGGTCAAGGCTGAAGGAGTCCTGGAATGTGGAGCAGCTGAAACAGATGATGTTAAGGAAAGCAAGCTCAGATTCCAGGTTTTATATGCGAAAACCCTGGGCTGCCATTTCAATTAGGAACATAATCTTGGGTTTGTTTGGTACTCCTCTGCCCCTTGTATCCCTGCTTTATACATCCCCTCCTGTGATTGTGGGGCAATCAGAGCCCCCAGCAGTAATTCCACAGCATTTAACCTTCATCATACAGGTGACTACACAAAGCCGTTGTGAGTTACAAAGAAGTTCCAGATGTGTTTAAGTAAAGTTGGTTACTGAGAGAAACCACTTTAAAAGCCGAGTTCTAGGATGTATTTACACGAGTAATAAAGCCTGTAGTTAAAAGGTAGGGTAAGGTTTCAGCAGCAGTGCAGGGTTTTTTGGCACTGATGCCTGTTCTTACAGCTTCACAGCAGCCAGGAGGAAAGCCTGATCAATACAGATATGGTACTAAATAAAGACAACCGATCTAGTGCTTTACAAACCATTCATATCTCTTTTCCCACCCTCTTGCTTCCTTCTTAGTCACCGTGTTCTTTAGTGTTATTGAAAGAAAAGGTCATATTAAGCTGCAAGCACAGTGTTTAGTAGCACACTCTGCATCACTGTCACAAAGCAAGCAACTTCATAGTGTAGCTGACATTGGAAAAATGTGCTGAAATCAGTAGGTTCTCAAGAAAACCTTATCTTCTGATTATTATTTGTTACTTTTTGCTAGAGTTCTATAGGCAGAAAGCTGAAGTTAATCTTGTCTCCCCTCGTGTTTCAGACAGCCCCATTCAGAGCCCTTTGATGTCAGTGCAAAGAATCCCATTTTTAGTGGCCTTTGAACCAGATGTAGTAAAAGGGCAACTGAGCATTTGTAGGGGTTGCAATTGGGTAACTTGCTTAAAGGAGGAGAGTTTGGATACTCGTTTCTGTTTTCCCATTTTTTAAATTACTTTTAGTATTTATATACCATTAAGAGCAATGTAGATACTTGGTAAACAAGGAGGACAAATGCCTCAGCTTTGACAGTATTTCACTTTATTTAGATAAAAGTAAAGTAAAAAAGGAGCTCTGTGGCTGTTTTTCAGGCACACTAATTTAATGATTCCTGCTTGTTACAGCTATTGTGAAATTTAGGAAGGAGTTTGCATAAGATAACATATCCTGCTGTTGTAATGTACTGGAGACAGGGCTCAGATCTCTGGATAAGGAATGCAGCAAAAATCCTAAGTGTTATTATCACTACACACCACTCTCGCCAGGATCTGAACCTGACCTCCCTTCCTTGATCCAAACAATCTCTTTGTGAAAATAACAGATTTTACAGGAAGAGAATTTTCTGTAATTATTACGTGAAACTGTTCTTTTCCTTAATATTTATTCACGTTTGGGCATGTTACTGAACAAAGAGAATTCCATATCAAAATATGATCAATGTGAATACTTCTTGTATTTGTAAAGAATGGACAGGGAGCTGCCAGCAAATAAGAAGCTGGATGTGGAAAACTGAGGTGGATATCTTGCCAAAAGAACTTCACACATTTAAAAATGGGCAAGGACTTGGGAGGGACAGCTTGTTTCTGGAGGTGCACTGGCAGGGAAGAAAACTCAAGTACCAAAACAAATCACTTTGGGCAGAAGCCACTCTAGAGGGTGATGTGGAGAGGGAGGGAGTGGTGTGCCTGTATAAGGGTTTGGGTTCTGGCCTAGTTTTCCTTCCTCAGCAGACTGGTAGGAAACTTGAGGTCAATCATTCGCCATTTGAGTGGCTGGGGGAGTCTGGAGTCCTGGGAGGAGAGGGAGGTGTCAAGATAAGCTGGAAGAAGGGGGCTTGAGACTGGGGATGTCCCCAAGGCTATGGCTGACCCTCAGGTTATTATACAAAAAGTGAAATCCCCACACTCCTCTGACAGCTGCTCCTTGGCAGCGCCCCTTCTTGCAGCTTTGGGCATCCTGGATGCCTTTGAAGAGGCGTTTTTCTTGCATTTGTTGGAAAACCAAAGGACCAGAAGCCCTGAACCCACTGTCCTGCCTGGAGCAGAGTCTGCAGGGAAGGGTGCCCTGGGCTGCTGGAGAGGTGAGTGTTGGCCAGTGCCATTTCTGTGCCCTGGAAGCTGATGGAGCAGCAGTGGGGGGTTCTGGGGCACTTTTTACAGCTCCTTTTGAGCAGAGATGCAGCAGCTTGGGTGGAATAAAAGCCTAGAACTTGTGCTGCAAATCATGTGGTTCATAGCCCTTTTGGCTGTGAAGAGCTTTACAACATCTGCTGGCTTTTAATTAAGAGCACGAATTTTGCAGAAATGCTTGGCCTCTCTGGGTTTTGATCAGTCCTGTTTGCCTGGTTAAGCACTTTTGGGGCTTTTCTCTTGCTGTGGCTCTGTGATGTGACCTGCAGGCAACTGCAAGTTTAAAATACCCTGTGTTGGAGCCCTGATAGACAGGAACATCTATTTACAAATCCATAGGTGAGACAGGTGTTTTCTAACAGCCAGTCTTGTTACATAATAAAGGCAGTCTGGAGCAAAGCTTAATGTAATATGTGGTGCAAAAAATGTGCACATTGATGGCAAAAACCTGAGTTATTTTATATTATGGGCCCAGGTGAACGAGACTGTTAATGCACAGCAGTCGGAATACTATGTGATAATAATTTATTCACCTATGTAAAAACCAAACAGGCTGGTCATAACTACCTTTATCCTGTGGCAAATCTCCTCTTCAAATTTATACTTAACAACATTTGCAAGAGATTAATGTTTCTGGTGCTGCTTTGTAGTATAAAGAAAAGTTCTGCAGCAGTTACTAGCTATTAAGAAAGTTAATCACTCCTTATTGCAACTTCTTCAAATTTTAAAGAGGAATACATGTCTGACCATTTCTTTTTTGGGAGGATCCACAGCTGAGACTCATCAGTTTAGCAACAACCTTGACACCATGTTTGAGTATATAACCTTTCCTCTCCCCAAGTAACTTATCTCTCACTAAGAAAAGACTTTCAGAGAGAAATAAACAAGTGTCTGCCTGTATGAACTAGTAAAGGGAAAATAAAATGAAAAATGAACTTGTATTATTTAAACAGTGTGACATGACAAACTGCAAGTGCTGCTCATACCTAGCCCTCTGAGAGCAGCTTGCTTTGTTGATAAGCTTTGATTGAACCTGAACCTTTAGTTCCTGAACCTAGTTTTGTGAATAAATTACATTTTGCAATGGCATGGTATTATAATCCTCCAGATTTGTTGGGATGAAATCACACAAATGTCTGAACACAAAGACAAGTTGGGCATCAGTTTTGTGAGTGATCTGTCAGCCCTCTGGGATTACTGCAGTTTGGTGCAGAGGCTGAGCAGGTTAAATCATTCCAGTCCCTGGAAAGGCTGTCTGGGGGCTCAGGCTGTAACAGAAATCTGGGACAACACCTGCAGATGTCGTGTGCAGGTTGTGTGGCCTGGGGCTGGTGCAGGTTTGACCAAGTGAGGTTAAGGAAGCTCAGGCATTGCCAAAGTGCATGTGCAGTGTTCCAGCCCTTCCTGCAGCGCTCAGGGTGCACGGCTGGGTTTGTGCAGTCTAAAATTCCACTTAGGTGTGCATTACAGGCCCAGCATGTCTTGTGGCAAAGGGGCAATTGCCAGGCAGATCCAGGTTACCAAGGTGTTTTCAGCTTGAGGTGATGTTGGTAAATAACAGATGGCACAGATATCCAGAGCAGCCCTCGTTACAAAATTCATGTCTGTGGCAATGTGGTGTTTAGTCTGGTTTGTCAGAAGAACATGAGTTGACAGCATCTTCCTTGATGGTTCAAAAGGAACAGCCTTTTCCAGAAGAGGCAGAGATCTGCAAAATAAACACAGGGAGTTACGAGATGAACATAAACCTAATGTAACATGGGAATTCTGAATCTATTTATCTGTTCTCATTGACATGGTTGTACTTATTGTGGAGGGTCTTGACCTCACATTCAGCTTAAGAACACAAGCCTGGGAATGGAGTAGTGCAGAACCTTAGGCATGGCAGGATTTCTGTACATTTTCTACATTTAAGTACATGAGTTACCTTCTGTGTGGCTGAAACATCAGGATAAGAAGAGAGGTAGTACCATACAACCTGTATGGTAGTTTTGAATGCAGCTAATGGAGCTTTCTCACGTTTCCACAACTGCATTTCATTCTCTCTTATCAGGGTTGGTAAAGCAATTTTCAGTAAATCGGATTATAAAGAAAGAGTGGGTGCCAAAAGAATGTTCTCTGTGAGCTCCTAGGGAGGAATAGTGGGGCATCAGCCAAAATAGGGCAGGGAAGGGAGCAGAGTTTTGTGGGGAAATGGGAAAGATAGTGAGGAAAAACGATAGGCAAAGGATGGGGAAAAGAGAAAGTCAACTCACTTTTCACAGAAGTATCTTTTCTATTATAAAGACAACAGAAGCAAAAAGGAGGAGGAATAAACAAAAAGTAAAAAGATACAATAGGCTATTAGTTGGGGATGTAGAGAAGATGAATAAAGAAATGGGGTAAAGGAAGAAAATGAGATGTTAATCTCTGGCCAAGGGTGAAGTCTATCCCTCCAGCAGCATGGCTGGGATTTTGCTTCTGCTTTTTGCCTCTGAGTGCTTCTTTAAAGCAAAGAGCTAAGCAGGCACCAGGCTGTTTAGAGTGGTTGGCTGTTACCTGAGCTTCCCAGGTACTCTGCTATTTCCCTGCTGAAAATTCTTAATCTGCAAATACTTTCAAGCTATGGTTGTGTTGTTACGGGTTTGGAGAAAAGAGAGAGTCTGGGATAACTTCTTATTACAGTGTTACTTTTCAGATATTTTAGAAAATACATTGTATACAAATACATCAAAAAGAAAATTGAGGCAAATTAGAAAAAAAGGCAATTTTAAAAAGCTGTTTCATTCTTTGAAGGACTTGATGAGGGAGGGAATGAAGAAGGACTGGAATCTGTACAACTCCAGGAGCCTGGCTGCATTCCTTTGTCAGTATTTTTATTGACTCACTTCCAAAGAAACAATGATGCTTCGAGCTTTTCTCTGGAGCCTGGATATACCTTTCTGATCTAAGGAGACACAATGCACCACAGCTGTTAGCAAGGGTCGTGTGTGGTGTTTGAACTGAAACAAAAGAGCTGGGATCATACTTCCCTTACTCTGAAGTGCAATTGTTTCCATGCCTTTCCAGTTTTGAGTAACAGCATTTCACACATTAGAAAGGCCAGAATGTAATTAATTATTCCTGCCTCTGGAGTAATTTATTATTGTTTTGACATTTTTCATTTTACTGTTTTATCTTTTCTCACTCAAGGAAGAGAGGGGTAGGAGTCAGAGTTTCTGCTTTGATATTGCAATTTTGCCAGCAAAGTTTAACGTAATGTGTATATGAGTTAAAGTCAGACTGGTAGTGACTCTATAATGACAAATAGCTGAAGAGGGCACAAGATTTGTATTCACTTTGTGAAAAGTCAGGATCACTGGGCAAGGATTTTATATGTCCGTCATTGCCACAATAGTGACAGGCAGAAAATCACTGACTATAGGGTAGCTGCAAAAAGGATGATGAGGATTATTATAGGCTCCAGTTAAATAGCGTAAAATATGAATTAAATAATGGTTGTCTGCTTTTCCACTAAATCTCATAGGTGTCTGACCAGCAAGACTGTCATTCAGGTGCCTTTATTTGCTTTTAGTTACTCTGAGAAAAGATGCATGAGTTATTAATTAATTGTAACTACTGCTTTCAAATAGTTTATATCTCGAGTTCTGAAAATGCAGTGAGGCCTTAAAATTTGCAGAATACAATAAAAAAAGTAAAAAGGGTGGCATTGAGAACAAGGAGACGTGAGCAAGCAAAGATTGTTATACAGCTGGAAACTGGCCACCCAAGAAGATCTGGCAGAGAAAGTAAGGTATTAATAGCATTATTAATCTACTGAGTTTTACTGCCAGTAAAATAAGTAGAGAAAGCAAGATCAAGGAGGAGAAGTTATGAGGCAGCAACACAAATAATGTAACAAATTTACAGTTCTTGGGGGTATTGTGATTGTGGTTCCTGTTACCAAACTGTGAGTGTACACAAGGACAGCAGCTGTGCCAAATGTCCAGATACTGCAGTTCGCAGTGGGATAAAGGGCATGACACTGTTTAAACTCAGTACTCTTGTCATATGTAGTAAATCCTCCATAATTATTTACTACAGAAGCCATTTTTCATGGGTGTTGGGGGGAGGGGTTGAATGCTGAGTTAATTGATGCATTTCTTCTACTCTCACTCTGCAGAGTTCTGGCACCATGGCACTGGGCCACTGGGACTTCTTCTCCATTTTGCCAAAAACTAAAAGTTGTTTTCCTGATATTCTGGAGCAATTTTTTTTTCAGACAAACAGTGCCTGTGATTTCAGAATGTCTGAGAATGTCATTCATGAGAAAGTGGGGTCACAGTTCGAACTCTTTCTGAAGAAACGCTTTTCTTTGCAGTCCATCACCACTCAAGGCAATGCCACCCCAGGCGCTGGAAGCCTCCTTTGTGCTTCCAGCCTGTGTTTCACAGCGGTGCCTTGGCAGCAACATGTTAAGCTTTAATTAAAGGGGCATGTTTTATTTCTATGAAGAAAATTCTGCTCTGAGTCTGAGGTTTTCTAATAAAGTTCAGACTTATTTACCAGTTTTCAGTGAGAACCTTTATTCACTATTTTGTCTAATTGCTCTTGCCTTCCTGGCACTCACCACAACTCCACATCATGATTCTATGATAAATTTTTCAGTATATGCTTTTTGGAGTTGAAGGACAGACTCTAGGAGCATTTGGCCTCCCTGAGGACATGGAGCTCTTTTATTTTTATTTAATTTTAATGTTTGGTTTGTAGCATCAACTTAAAGTGCCAAAGGAGAATGATGTGGTGGTTTGATGCACTGCATGTGCATAAGAAGTGGTTCCTACTTTCCTCCGTTCTGATTGTTCCTGGTCAAGACAGGTTTACACAGTTGGAAAACTGAAGATGGTTTAGAAAAGATTGACTAAATCCAGGAAAATTATGGCCCAGGCTATTCCTCATTAGCTGGCTTAGGAAAGGAGAGAAGAAAAAGCCCAACACATTGGTGATTTCAGAGCCTATTAGAGATACATTAGGGCTCCTGTGGATGGATTAAGAACAGATACAGATTTCAGGCTAAAGGCCACATAAATACAATATCCGGGACAATAACTTCAACACATAAGACTAAGAGAATATCCTATCTTTTGGGGGAACAAACATATTTTTTAAATAAACAGATGAGACCTATCTGCAAAGCACATGTAGATAGAATTTCCTAGAAATATGAAAGGCAGACTATAAAAAAATTATTTGGAAGAAGAGAATAAAAACAGATCCGCAAGAAAACTGAAACTCAATACATTAGCTGTCAGAGAACCATCCCTCCCTTTTTGATTCTTCAGAAGCAGAGGAGGACACAGAGCTTTCCTCTGCTGCTTCAACTTCTTTCCTCTTAGGAAAAATCTGTTGTTTAGTTTGAAAATTCACATCTGTTTTATACAAACTCCATGAGTATTTTAAACTTCAGCTATAAATGCTGTTAAGACATCATTTGCTGCTCACAGGATGGTTTATGATTGGGATCACGTACTCCCTTCTCGAATCAGGACATTAAGCCAGAATTCCCTATCTTGATAATTATCTCTGAAATCAATGACAAACTGAGTCTCATCATCTGTGAGCTGGGCTCTGCCAAGGTTCCAGGCTGCTGGTCGCTCCCAGTCCCTGCATGAGCTCAGGAAGAAGAGGAATTTGCTGGGAATCCAAAGATACCAGCCTTGAGAGACAGGGAGAGCTTTGGCATTACAGGTTTATTTTTTTAACTTGTCTGTTTGTAAGTAATTTGTTTGTTTTCAAAATCTTCCTACTTCCCTTTCCCCAAACTAACTTAAACCCAAGCAAGCATCCTGTTTAAAAGTAAATAAATAAACAAAAAATCTAGCAATGTAATCAAATCTCAAGTATGTTGCTTATGTAAGTGATCTGAACTAAGTCAGCATGAAAAATCCAGAGTTCGACCATTTTATCCCATTGAGTTCTAGGTTTTGATTTTAAAAAGATTTTTCTTTGTTTGTTGTAGACACCTTAGAAAAACAATTGCTCTACATGGATAGAGCCTTCTGAGGTATTTTCTAATCTCCCTCCAACATTGCAGCCCCTGTCTTTGGGGGTGTATCCAGACATTTGCTTTGGTGTCTTTCTTCCTGCCAGGGTTACTCGGAATCTCTCGGGTCTATAAAGCAAGGCTCAGAAACTGAAGCAACAGCAGTAGAGGAAATTGAACCAAACCTTTTAGGTTTAATCCTGATAGGTATTTTTGCTGATGATTTAGGAAGTCACCATCTCTTTCCAACTTTGATTCATAGCTTCCACTGAAGAGATGCTGGTAATTCCCCGCCTTGAAGAACTGTGTCTTGAATAAGCCAAAAAGTTGAAAAAAGCTGCATCTTGCATAAGCTTTAGTGCCCTGGTTCATTGTTGTTTTGAAAAATGAATTTTTTGTTTGAGCTGGATGATTGGAATTAAACTTCAGTGATCTTACAGAATGAAAGCTCTGTGTTTGGGGCATTTGTAATGCATGGTTGGTTTTATTTTCCTCTTAATTTTTGTATGCTGGCTTATGCTATGCTTACATTTTATGCCCATATGGTTTTCTTTAACTTCTTAGTATAACTTACATGTAACATCTTGCAAAAGTTTTGTTTTCTTGATTTATGCCTCTGTGTTTGAATAGTTTGAAAACTTTGTTAGGGCACCTAATGGGGAAACTGCTTTTTTAGTACTGTGGATGGTTGTTCTCTGTCAACAGAGAACTGGAAACTTGTGGTTTGTGTGTGTTGTTGGACAGAATTACACTCATGTCATGCTGGGGGTTTAGATTTTATCACTGAAGAAGCCTAAAACCTTTACTTCCAATTGAAACTCTCTTAGCTCTGAAGTCAAGGATCAAATAAGCAATTTATATTTTTCATAAGGGAACAGATTCTTGCCATATAATAAAATGCCATAGAAGATGCCAAGGCCTGTATGACAAAGATCAAACTTATGAGCTGATAGGTGTGACATGAACTATTCATGAAAGGAAAATCCAACTTTAGGTAGGTAAAGTTGCTCATTGAGTAGATAAAAAGCCTGTAAATACCACCGGCTACAACCATTTTGTACACAGCGTTATCGGAAAGAAAATTTTGTAAAGAAATATTTCTAGAAAATTCCAAAATTACTCTGCAGTCTGATGTACAAGTCAGATGTCCTGCATTGTAAGAGAGAATTTTTTTCTATGAGTAAAAGCACCTGCTTTTCAATGGCAACCTAAAAAATTAGGATGTGATAGAAATCCATTATGTTAAATTGAACTGGCAGTTGAGGGTGTTCTCAAAACAGAGTAAGAGAAGTTTTTTCTCTTCTGCATCTGGGGAGGGCCTGAGGGCTTTTGAGATTACTTGAAAGATGCAGTAAAATTGTGAATGAAATTATGCAGCTGGCACAAGGAATTGATTTCTTATCAATTATGACTATGCCAGCTATAAAGTGGTTTAACTGCAGTGACTAACAAGTATTTCTCTTCCACTGTTGAACAAAATGAACTAGAAATATTCACCAGCAGTGGAGTTCACATGTTCTCTCGAAATTTGCTGTTGCCAGAGTTCCATTTCATCTCCCTTTTAGAGGAAAGAAGAGTAGAAAAGCATCTCATTTTTGTATAATGTGAATGTAATAGAAATTAGGCCGAATACATCAAATTTTCTGTAAGTGTGTCACCTAAACTGCTGAAGTCTGAGCTGCATTGGTAAAGTGAAGATATTGGCAGTTACACCTTTCCAACCCACTGAGAGCTTTTCAGGGAGGCAGGACTTCTGTGCAGCCCCAAGGAGATGAGACCTGTTCGCTCCTTTAGGTCTGAAAATCTTTCCAAACACATTTGTTTGCATCTCACACCCCCTTCAGCCAGTGCTTAGAGGAAAATACAATGTTAAATTCACTCTGTTGGCAAAATGTCATTAGAAAAGTTGGAAAAAGGAGTTTGCACGGAATCAGGATTTGGAAGTTTTGTAAACCTGCTCTCTGCATTCATCTCAAACAGCAGCGCATGCCAACACTAGGAACAACCTCGGGCATGATGGGATCAGCAGCTCTGAGTGGAAGAACAAGTCTTATTATCATTGACCACAACCTTTGTGCTTGCCAGGGTTATACAATCCTGCAGAGCAGCACTGGTAAAGTACAAATTTTTCTAAGTCAATCTTATGATTGATTAATTTAGTGGGAGAATTCAAATCCTTTCAGTCTGTCAAAAGACTAATAGGATTTCATTACTTTTAGGACTTCTTTATGTTCCTATTTTTTTTGCAGAATAGCAAATGATTTCCCACAACAGAAAAACAAGACTTATAGGCTGAGGATCCCTTGGAGCCATTTACTACATTCTGTATTATTTTTTTTTAATTTGGAGTTGATTGTGTTTAATGCAGACTTGTGGTCTGTTTTAAGTTGTGCTGAACTCTTTGTCTCCCAAAGGATGTTAATTCTCCCTGCATCCCATAATTGTGATTTCTCACTTGGGGGGGAAGGGAGAGTACCTGTGAATAAATTCCAGGTCTATAAGGCTCCCCTTAGGAACGCTGCTAGAACACCAGCCCCAATCCTTCCCCGAAGAATGTGGGATGAATTTAACTTTTCAGGGGGCAAAGATATTTAAAGCAATACAAGCTATGTAAAGAACTTAGGGATGGTCAACTAAATAGTTTTGTGTTGACTCCAGCTCTCTTATTGTCACGCAGTGATCGAGGGGGGGAATATTCATGTGAGGACACGTGAAAAAATGGCTCTTTCCCTTTGTATATCTTAGGGGCTTTTTTAGACTTGGCCTTACTGCAACATAGTTACTGTTGCTACAGTCCAATCTGGAATCTTTCCATCAGAGATGCTATTTTGATCACTGACTTCTAAATGGTTCGTATCTCATTGTTCTGAAATTTGTCACATCCAGAGCTTGGGAGGCGAAGTAAATCCCATTTAATTTTAGATCGATTCTTTGCTATGCTGAACGCCAGATTTGGTTTTGTTTTGGCTTAAGGTTTCTATCGATTTCTGAAGCCAGAAGCATCAGGGAGTTGCAGGGGTGGGTGGCAGAGTCATCTGAAGGGCTCAAGGCGTGGGATGGGGGCCTTGCCGCAGACCAGGACACGCTGTGTCACCCACAGACAATGCCACCAATGCACTGCCGCTGCTCCGGAGCTTCCCTCTAGGAAATCCACGGCAGGCTGAGTTTCCACCCCCGGGACAGCCGATTCCAGGTGCACTGCACGCCCCTCCAAGGGAAAGCACAGTGGGGCTGCCCTCCGCTGCCAAAGGGGTTGAGGAAGGTGCACGAGGAGTGTCACTTGTGGCACCGCTCCAGGTCATATTAAAGGTCCAGCGTGTCCAGAACAGCAGCAATTGGCGGTTCTTAAACAGTTATTTAACCCTGAACAAGACCTGGAACACATTCAGCCACGTGCTGCTGCCCAGCAATAGGACCGTGCTGGTTTTAGCATCCATGTCCAAAACCTTCAGAATTCTCAAAGGCCACTGGAATAACGGGGCAGGGGAGGAAAGGTGTGGGAAGGTGTCCCCTCCCTAGGGAAGGTGTGGGAAGGTGTCCCCTCCCCAGGGAAGGTGTGGGAAGGTGTCCCCTCCCTAGAGAAGCTGTAGGAAGGTGTCCCCTCCCCAGGGAAGGTGTGGGAGGGTGTCCCCTCCCCAGGGAAGGTGTGGGAAGGTGTCCCCTCCCCAGGCTGGCTCCGGGGACCGGTCCGAGCTGTAATTGTTGATGGTTTCCCGCAGGTGGCTCCCGCTGTCCGGGGCTGCCGGCACGGCCGGGTGCGGCTCCAGGAGCTGCACTGGTGTCACATCGTGTGCCAGCGTTACAAAGTACAGCCACAGGAAACCTCAGCCCAGTTCCCACGGGATGAACAGCACACCAGGGAACGCGCACTGCAAGGAAGGTGTTGCATGATGCATCTTTAAGAAGAAGCGCACCAACTCTGAGAGCAAATAAATCTGCACTGTGACCAGCAGCTGTTAACCTTATCTACCAGGGGCAGCTGAGGGAGCTGGGAAAGGGGCTCAGCCTGGAGAAAAGGAGGCTCAGGCGGGACATTCTGGATCTCCACAAGTCCCTGACGAGGAGGGTGCAGTGAACTAGGGGTTGGTTTTTTTTCCAAGGTAACAAATTGCAAGACAAGAGCAAACGGCCTCAAGTTGCTCCATGGGAAGATTAGATGGGAGCTTAGGAAAAATTTCTGCACTGAAAGAGTTGTCAAGTTTGATAAGTTGTTGAACAGACTGCCCAGGAGGGTAGTGGAGTCACCATTGCTGGAAATGTGCAAAAAATGTGTGGCTAATGGCACTTGAGGATATGGTTTAGTGGTGAACAAGATGGTGGTGCTGGGTTGATTGTTGGATTTGATGATCTTAGAGGTCCTTTCCAACCTTTAGGGTTCTGTGATTCTCTGATTCTATATATGTATCGTCAGGTCTATCTTACAAACCCTCTCTTGATCCTGTTGTCCAGGAGGCAAGGATAAAGGGTAAGATTTCTCTCTTTCTGACCCCATTTTTTTGCAGTGTCACTGTAATTAAACCAAGAATGGTGAGGGTGTTTTGGTTAGAGGAGCTCTTCTTACACAATGTGTTCTTGATGAACACAAAAGGGAACATCTGGTAGACAGAGCACAAAGGCAATGCAATTACATTTTAGTAACCGATCCAGCATGGATGAATTTTCATGATGCATTAGTCACTACTGTGTGAATTAAAATGCAGAGAAACAATGGATGTAGGCATTGAAACGATGAACATACACATTGTGTGGATTCCATGGATGACAGGGATATCCAGGGGAAGAACTGCCTGATGGCTTTCTCTGGTGACCTCCTGTGTGTAATAGTTCTGTGCAGTGAGTTGCTGTGTTCTGACTTCTGTTAAATATCCCAGAGGAGGTATTTAGAAGATGTTACTGCAGTGGAACATTCTCTGGCTGTATTTTCCTTCTTTGCACTTTAAATCTTACAGGACCTATTGTTTCCCCAAAATGTTTTACCAGTTCATTTCCTTCCTAAAACGAATTCTTCCTCTGAGCATTTCTAAAGCAAATCCTTCCTATCATATGTTTCAGTCAAGCTTTTCTCCTGGTTCTGTTGGTACATTGCCACTGAATTTAACTGGACCACATTGGTGTAATTGAGAGCAGAAGATTGGTTCCTTTAATGTTTCTGCACAAGTAATCTGTTTCTCCAATCAGGATTTTTTTCACTGCTTGGAATTTCTTCAAATTTGTCAACATCTTCAGGGTAAGGAGGTTCTTCTAGTTCTAATACCACCTGAATTCTTTTTGAAGAACAGAACATGTTTCCACAGGCATGCTATTAATTATGGATATTTCCCTTATTCCACTTCTGTGAATATTGTCCAACAGTGCACATCTGCCTATCCACATCTGGTACAAATAAAAAAAGGTTTGGTGTTTTTCATATCAAACATGTAATAATGACCATTTTGCTTTTGTTCTTATTTTAAAATCAAAGTTTGTGAATCCTTTTTCGTATAATCTCTTAAGCCTTATAATATTGGGCAGGATGAGGCAGTTTTTTATGCTTTACTTTGTTTTATTTACTTTCTTGCTTCTGGACAACCAGTGATTTAAGGTCTGAGACCTTTGTATCATTTCCCTTTTCAATATTTGCTCCATTTGGAGCTAACACAACTCATAACCAGAATCAACAAAGTTATACAAAACTTTTCATAAGTGGGATGAGCTGGAATACCAAGCACTCATGGGCTGCAGAGGCTGTGATGGTTTTTTGTGTCTTCTGTTCGAGGAGCTCAGTGCAAATGATTCCCTGTGAGCAACGGGAGCATTAAGAGCCACTGTGGAGCTGATGGTCGAATTACTTTTTAAGGAGTGTTTCTGTTCCTCCTCCCAGCCACCGCACAGACGTGTATGTGCACAGAACTCCCTGAATTGCTGCTTGTGCCAATCTCATAATTGCATTTGTACGTACAGGTTTGGAGATTTGAGGGAACTGTTACAGTCCTGGCTCAGCTTCCCAGTGAAGTATTGCTCTGCTCAGACTGTGGTTTCCTAACACAGGTGGGAACAACCCTCGCTCCCTTTTCCCCATTTAGTTGCTCACCTCAGTTGCTGCCAAAGCATGTTACGGAAATCTGTTTTGTTCTTTTTTTTTTTTTTTTTTTTTTTTTTTTTGTATTAACCATTTTGATGGAGAGGAGGAAATCTCTGTAATGGCTTCTTTTTACAGAAGAGAAAGGACAGCAGCTCAGCTGAGTGGTCCTGTCATACTCCCAGCTGTGTGTTTGAGACAGAATGGTTAATTTGGGCATGTGCAATGAAATAACGATGTTTTCAAGAAAAATCTGAATGTGATATGTATAATATGGACTGATAATTCATAGATTTTTAGATAAAAACACTGATTATCTATCAGTGTAAAAAGAGTGGGGAGGGCTGTTGATGTGACCTAAATTTTGCCTGTGAATACCTCTGTAATGTGTAAGAGGCTTTTCTTTGCAGAGGTTAAGTGTAATTCAGAAAGTGTAATTGAAGCCCAGCTCCATCGAGGCTTAACTGTCTGTGCTGGTCCAGAATGTCTGAGCTCAGCAGCAGAACCTGAGTGGCCATCAAAGTCAGCTGGAAAACAAGACCACAGGAGGTTACGAAACAGCTCCCATGGCTCTCATCCAATCCCTCCTTTTGTTAATGGCATATGAATCTTTGAAAAGGATCAGAGTCTAATATATCCCAACTAACTCACTCTGAAACACTTCCAGTCCTGGCTGGATTAAGAACATGCTCCTGGTGTTGTACTCAGCACTGCTTGTTTTGTCAATCAGTGAATCAAAAAAACATGCTACAGATGCATGTGCACAATCCTTGTGATTAAATGGGTTATAGATTAATATCTAAAAAAATGGATTATAGATTAATGAATTGACTCTATTAGAATGACCTTGTTTAGCATTGGGTTTTGAACCCTAACAATTTTTAGGGACTGATAATGAAACTTTCATAGTGGGGGTTTTAAATTTAAAGTTCTCTATACAGCCAAGGCACAAGAATCCTCTTTGACTACTTTGCAAAGTAGTCACCCACAAATTTGAAAAATCATCCACAAATTCGTTCAAGTGAGTCCATCCCTTGTTTAATTGGCTCTTGCAGCTCCTCTAAACCCAAGCATTACATAAATGCAGAACATATTCAGGCAGTTATCATCAGTAGTCAATAGGTACTTTGACTGTGAGAAAGAAAACCACTTTTTTATGTTTAAGTACTTAAGAGGATGGCTTATAACCAAACTGTGGTAACATTACAGCTCCCTGGAAGACATAGCCTCTAAGTACTTCTACGTGACATTTATCCAGTTCCACCAGGACACTTTAAATCAGCTGTTAAAATCTCACAGTATTTTAAAGTCTAAAAGATCCCCACTATTGACCCCTTCATCCACGTGACTCTTGTGGAATGCTGATGGTAAATGAAAAATAAAGGCCAGAAGTCTTAATCTGTGGCCATCGTTCCACACAGATCCTCAAGGTAAAATTAATGATTTAACAAAGCTACTTAACTACAGGAAAACTATTACAATATAAACACTGATGAATGGGAACTAATTTGGTTGTGCAAATAAAACCTAGGCAGGATACAAAACCAGGTTTAGGTGTGTGTTTAGGTACCACTCCCTGTGTGTGTCAGCAGGGCATATTCAGAAGCACAAAATATTTTAGGCATTGTGTTTTGGGGAAGCTGTTGACAAACAAGACTTTATGAGTAAAAATAGGGCTGGAAAGAAAATGTGTTCCAGCCCTAAATAACATGATGCCATATTGGGTTTGTGTGGCAAGGTTTTGGTAGCGGAAGGCTGCAGGGGTGGCTTCTGTGAGAAGCTGCGGGAAGTTTCCCCTAAGGAGCCAATTCCAGCAGCTCCAAGCCAGACCTTTTGTTCAAGGTATATCTTTGTATTTGCTGGGGATCTCAGGCTTGCTCTGATTGGTTCACACCCCTCTCACCCACCTTTGTGTAAGAGTTGGGGTTTGCCAGGCAGATCAGTGAAGAATCAATAATTAATGAGATCTACTAGAAAAGTCCAAAACAATAAGAAATAATTTGTTCCCATCCAAAGAGGCAAAATCTGAAACACTCATTAATTTACATCTGCCTGTGTAGATGTAGGTGTTGAATATAGACCTTATTAGTCTGTATTAGTCAGATTTCCATATTAATTTGCTTCCTTCACTGGAAGGAGGAAAAAGTTGATGAGATGCATTCATGTGCAAAGGAATTTCAGCTTTGCTTGTAGCAAAGAGATGATCCATCAGAACCGCTGCTGGCTTTGGAGGAGAAGGAAACACAGATTTTTCCCTCTGTGCCTGGTGCCCTCCTGTGGTTTTTATGATCAGCTACTTGGGAGTGAATTAAACACAACAGCAGCTGATTCTTGTGCTGTGTAGCAGGTACAGAAGAGTTTGCCTGTCTAGTCTTTTTTGTGAGTACAGTGTGTTCTGGAAAGCTGGAATACAGTTTTCCAGACAGCCAGTTGGATCTGGGTGTGCAAACCCCCTGAGTTCCATAACTTAGACCATTTCTCCCAGTCCTCACACTCTGGTGCACCTGACTCAGACCTGACCTCTCCAAGGGCTGTTATGGCTAAAAGGATTTGTGCTGGAGTCACTGCCTTCTGCAGCAATCCTGTTAAAATGCCACCATAGGGCTGTTGACACTTTCAAAGAACTAATGTTAGGTCAAATTGTTATACAGGATAGGGAGCTAAAATGTCAAGGATTACTTCTGTCAGGAAATGGAGTTTAAAATTTACTTTCTCAGCTAACTTGTTCCATTTTTCTTCCAGCTATAGATGCAGAATGACAAAGAAATTTCTATACTTCGTACTGTAAAATAGAGGATAAACGTTTCTTTGCACAGCACTTCTGTCCTTAGAATATTTCTAAATTACTGATCTAGAAATTCCACTTTAAAATGCATCATTTAGCTGCAAACATCATGCAGAAAAACTTACATAGTATATTCTTTACATGTCCATGTATTATAATAATTAGCCCTTGCACAAGCAAGAAATGAACATTGTTCCTGTGGAGGTGCTGGGGTGGTTTGGTGCAATGGTTTTTGTACTGTGCTTTTTAAAGGTGCTTGGCCAACAGCACTGCAGGGAACACTGGGATCTGGGAATCTCTAAGCTTTGTGTTTCTTCTTCTTCTGCTTTTTCCACAAATCCAGAATGCATCTGTAGCTATGAGTGATTCCATCAGAAAAAAAAACGTTCCAGAACTCTGGATGTTTCAATATTGTGTCAATATTGATAGTTCCTCCTCATGCCTCTTCTTTTCCTCTTTTTCTCCCAAAATGCTATCTGTGTACTTCTTTGAATTCACACTATTTAAATTCATTGCACCTGGAACTCACCCCAATACCCCAGTACCCCACCAGTTTGTCTTGAAGCACAAATACTGAACAGAGCAAGATAAAGAATAAATGTGAAGCTCTGTTCTGGTGACCTCAAGTCTTGTGATGTTTGTAGGACATCCAAACACACGGGAATTGCACAGGGCTTAGCACGTGGTTTATTCCTCTGAGCTGCTTGGGCATTTTTTACACATACACATTTATTTTTCTCAGATAATTTGTACTAGGTTTCTTTGTATGATCTGTTTAATCTTTTACATGTGCATGACTAAAAAGCAACTCCAAATGTCCCGTGTAGGTTAATCCATTAATCCCCATGTGTGAATCACAACACAAGAACAGTAGAAGGGTAAGTCTAGAATTTGACTATAATGTAGAAGTGGAATGGTTTTGGTGTTCATCAGTTTAATCAAGCGAATAGATTTGGTCAAATTGAAATATCTAATTATTTATTCACATAGAAACCAGTAAACTTTGGGGTTTGTAGCACAAAACTTGTTGTTAAAAAAAGAAAACAAGCTATGCCATATAGCTTCTTTACCCTCCATAAAATGGCATCATTGCAGTTAAAATTACAATAAAAATGAAACATTCCAGATGACACAAGTTGGAGCACAATGTGACAAATATAATGAGAAAATCCTTGTAAGAAATTTTACCACAAGGAAATACCAATAGCTAACACCCATATTCTCCACCTAGAAATCAAGAATATTTGAGTAGATCTTGGCATAAAAGGCACAAAGCACAAAGCAAAGCATGCTTGTGTCATTTCTCACACAGAAGCATTGACATTTGTGCAACATGGAAAAAGACCAGCATTTTTCCAGACTCTTCCAATATCACAGATACTTAGGGAACAGATCTTCCCCTAATGCCAGTGTGCCACTATCATTGGAGGCAGTGTCTACAAGAAAAGAGGAATATAGAGAAGGGAACACATCCGTACCCTTCCAGGAAATCTGAGCTGAGGAACTGAGGAAGCTGCTGCAGTTGTATTGTTGAAGTAACCCAACCCACTGCAGGCTGGGAGTAACACACCCACTGGCAGCCAGCACTTGTGGGAATTCTGAGACTGGCAGGAACGTTAACAATGCTGGAAACCTGTCAGGAACACAGGGTTACCTCCTGCATTTAAATGTGCGATGCCAGCCGCAAATGAGCATTTTTAAAAACAGGTTGAGTCCTTGAAAGGAAGGGCTCTTCCAAAGAGGATGTTGCCTCTGGCACAGAGGAATGGCTTTGCTGATGTTAAGGTGTTGCAGAACTATGGATCAAAGATCCCTGGCATTTCCTGCTGTAACAGGCTGGCACACAAGCCCCTGGCAGCAGCCTGTTGCTATATTTCTATAACCAGCCTGTCCTCATCATCACTGCTCGTGTCATCGTACTCCACCCGCGTCTGTTTCCTCATCATCTCTAAACCTCTCTTTTTATATGTCTTGGGGGGTGTTGCAGAGAAACTCTTGAACTCGGGGGATCTGAGAGTAGTTGGGGGCTTTTTAAAGGCAGCAGCAGCTGTTCCATGTGGCCTTCCATAGGGACTGGGCTGCAGGTGGGATCTGTTCTTGTCGGCATTTCCGGGCAGGTCCAGGGGATGCTGAGATAAATTTGCCCTCTCTGAGTGTTCTCTGCTGGGTAACTGAGCCCTTGTGACTGACTCAGGAAGAGACTCTGCTTGTGATCCAAACAAACGTGAACATCCTGGCTGGGAACTGGGAGCTGAGTTTTCTTTGGGAGGTGAATGTGTGTTTTCTTCAGCTGGAGGTTTCTCCCTTCCGGAGGCCTGGATCACCGGCTCTGACATTCCAAATATTTGGCTCTCTGACTCTACCCTCAGTTTGTTTTCCTGGCTTTCTCCTGGATGTAAGGAAAGAGGAGCAGCAGGCTCTGGATTTGTGCTGTCAGGTTGGTCACCTGTGCCTGTGTTTGTAAACTCAGGAGGGCAAGAGCCAAAGGAAGCTGCCACGGGCTGGCTCCGAAGGCTTGGCCGGGATTGCCCAGGCAGGGATGGCTGGAGCACCAGGGGCTGTGTCACCCAGCAGCAAATGGCCACGTCCCTGCTGAACTCCTGCAGGGACCTGTCAGAGCAAAAGGAATGGGCTGTCACAGCGATTCCCAGAGGAGCTGTAATGTTCTGGACAGAGGCACTCGTTCTTGCCTGTCCCCTGGTTTGCCCAGAAATGTCCTGTAGGAATTAGGAGGGGAAGAAATTTACACATGAAGTTTTCAATCCAGAATAATTTCATCCAACTGATGCAAATTTAATTGTTATTTTAGTTAATTCTAACATCAGTAAGTTCTCATTCTATTTTAACCACCAAAAATACCTTTAACACATTTTTCAACATTTTAAACAAAATCTGTGATACAAAATAGTTTCAACATAAACTGTAAAACAGCTGAATATAATTTGGGTTTTAATGAACAAATTTTTTTCTCTTAATAAAAAGTAATACAAGAATTAAAGTACAATACCTACTTTTTTATCCATTTTGTCTTTTTGTTTAACATGGTTTAGGTTTTCAGTATGGGAAGATATTCCTGAGTTATTCTTTGCTTCTTTTTTCCTTCTGCAAAGTTGTTTGTCTGAGGTGGAATATGATGTGTCTTTTTGCTGGTGCAGATAATTTTCTATTGAAAAGAGGTTGAAGAGACTTTAATTTTTATTCCCCCCACATGCTCGAACATACAACATTTCTCATCATATCACTGTAATAACATCAATTTTAACACAAATATTCAAAATACTTACCTTGCATCTTGGATTGAGGGGGATGGCACTTCTTATGCCTATTAGATCTGGGGGGTTGGGATGAGCAGCCCTTTCTCAAAGCCTCCAGAGCTCTGTTGGGAAAACAGGGCCTCTTGCTCAGCCTGTTCATTTTCAGCTGAGCAAATCCATGGATGTGCCTCCCTCTGTACCTGCAGTGCCAGGGGCATTGAGGGGATAAACAAATGTGGGAGATGTAAAAGCAGCCAGAGGAGAATAACACCACCTCATCAGGTGAATTAAAGCCTAGCAGCAATTTATTACTGTGAGGGAGATGCTTGTTTATATCAACTCAAAAAAATTCAAGATTTTAGGCAAGAGACCCACAATTATTTTATTATCTTTTTATTCTCTGTAGGATTCAGTAAATCCTTGATTTTCTAAGAGAAGAGGATTAAGGAATAACAGATCCTTTTTCCTGTACCTGGAATTTTAAAACAATATACTTCACCAGGACAGGAATCACCTGAGGCTGTGCAGTTGTTGGGTTTTTTCTTTTTCACTTCTTGAGTGCTACCTATTCATCATCACTAAGGAACAACATCAGGATTTCAGTTACTTACAAAACCCACACTGAATAATCAAACTCTGCTTTATTTCCTACTCTGGCTCCATCTTTCAGTAACTCTGAATGAGTGAGACTAAAGTATATTGGAAGGTCCCACCCCTAAATCTGTCCCTATCCACAGAGCAAGGTGTAAATCTGAAAGGATGCACTTATTCAGGTGCTTGGTGCATTATAAAATTAAATCACATTTGGTGGTTACCAGTTGGGCCAGTTCCCTACTAATAGACATGACCTGAGCTTTCAGGACACTGTACTTAATTGAATCCCTGCACTTACTTGATATAAATAAATTTGATATAAATAACTTCTGAGACCAGCAGGAAAAAACCCACAACAACAAAACAACACCCAAAAATCAAACCAGGAAAAAGTCCTGGAAGAATGTCACTAGGCTCGGTGACACAGACCTGAGTCTTCTGTTTCTGTTCTTATGACCCTTCAAAATTGCAGTGCTGTTTGCTGAACTAGACATGGTGATTAAGTTACTGACACTGATTTGTCCTCAAGGGATCTGTCTGATTGTGGTCATGAAACAGAGTAAGAGGGATGTATGCCCACAATATGTTTCTTAATGAAGCAATTCATCAGACATCCTGCTGCCCCACACTCCTGAAAGATTAGAGGGTAAATGTTCCACTGATACGAATTCCCACTGAACAGGGAGGGGGGAGCTCTACTGATTGAGACAATGTGCCCTTGATAGTTTTATGCTCAAATTCTTCCTGCTTTTTATTTAAACCAAATGATCCTTTGAACTACAGATGGTTCTGTTACTTTGTGTTTAACTTGATATTTATGCTTCTGCCTTCTCTTGTGAATACCAGTTGAGGATATGGATCTTCCAGGGACAAAGGGCCTCGCACACTGCTCTGAGCTGTGACCGGATTAAAAACAGAAGCACTTTGGTTCCCTTCAAACAAAAGTAAATCCAGACAATTTTGACAGACAAGAATAATTTCTAAATAGCAGTGAGACTCAACTGACCGGGCATCATCTTTCTGTGGGATATGTCTGGTTTGCTCCTAATGTTTGTTCCTAATAGTAAACAACATATAGATATTTTTATAGTTTACCTTTGGGGCACTGCTGTGGTATAAGAGTAGCTCTTTCTGAGAGACTTATCTTTTTTCCCCCCCAATTTTAACAAGGTGGAATCTTGGGGATGACTTTTTATTTTCTGTGGAGTTTTTACACCCATTACAGCAAAATTTTATCTGTATCTAGTGAAGCTGAAAGCCATACTGCTTACCATTTAGGAGTGACTTTAATCCTTTTCTGTTTGTGGCTCCTCTTGAGTTTATTTGTTGAGAGTTTTTCCTTTTTGCAAGCTACTGTTTTCTTCTTTTGCTCTGAAATATTTTTGAAAGAACCACCAGGAACTGCTGAGCTTAACTGTTGAGAATATTGGGGAAAAATGAAGTACATGAAATCTGTGAATTACATTGACTGCAAGGTTGGAAATCTGTGCACTTTTTCAATAGCACTGCACAGCATAGGAGTTAAGTAGTACAATTCTGTATTTAAGTCATACTCTAAGTCAAATATTCATTTAGAATGAAAACAATGAAATACAGATGCTATTAGAGAAAAATGTAGAACATCCCCAGAAAGGGAAAAAAAAATCAAGAAATAGAAATTCACTCTTCTCACTATCAGCATTCTGAAATGGTCAAGTGAAAGAAACTTAGACATTCACACAGAAGTGTATCTTTCTAATGTATCAAATGAATATAAGACTAGTCTTATAAGAACATAAACTGTAAATTCTGTATCAGTAAATGCCTTTAAATGTCCATAAATACACTTCTGATAATTATTTCATTTTTCTAATAAGAGGGTGGGGATGGGCTGTCAGCCAATAACACCCTCGTGAGAAAGCAAATAGGATTATTAATATTACCTCCTGCATCTGGTGTCCTTTAGAAAAGGATGAAACCAATGTTTTTAAACTCGTGTTTGTTAAGCCATATGCCACGGTCTTGCTAATATTTCTCATTTTGAAAATGGAAATGTCGTATTTTGACAGGGTGCACTCCCTGCTGGGTTCCTTGTCAGAGGGGTGCAAGGAGGGCTGGGCAGAGGCTGCATTCCCACCCTGCTCCCAGGGCAGGGGGAGGCTCCTGCTCAAGCAGCACCAGGTCAGCCGGGGCTCGGCGCTCAGGGATGGGAAGGTGCTCTTGGAGCCTGGTGCTGGAGAAGTGCCAGAGTAGCAGGTGCTGTTACCGTGGGGCAGCGCTGGGAATTCTTTGCAGTGAGTGCTGATAGTGTGGCAATAGAAAGTGCCAAAAGAATGGCAAAAATAAGTGGGGTTGTCTCGTGAGCTCTGGGAATGCTGCGGATCCTGCAGTGGTGCTGGGATGTCCTTAAGGATGCGTGGACTTCCCGCTCTGTCCCATCCCAGGATTGTTGGCTCTGCACCCTTGCTAGAAACTGATGTCTTTATCAAAGAGTCACTTCCTGAGCAAAGGTGATGTAAGGCCTTCCTCTCGTCTTTGATGTCAGCAGATATGAAAAAGCCACTTGTATACACAGAAGTAAAGCATATTTTCTTCTTCGGAGTCTGTGTAGAGCAGGCAGTTTTACTCATCCACTTCTCTTCTGTTTGCCTTTGATAATTTAATTTATTTTTGTTCTGTTTGTTTTTCCCATCCTCTCTTGCAATATCCTGCTGCTTGAAGTTTTGGTTAAGAAAGGTGTTCTCTGCTGTGTTTAAGATATTTGCGGTTTCTGAATTGACTGATGAACAGAATCCTGGAGTTTTCTGGTTTGTGTGAAGATTCCATTGAATTTCTCCTTTGCCAGACTTTTGTCTCGCTTCAGATTTTACAGGGGACCAAACCACATCAATGGAATGAGAATGGAGGGATGTGCTGCTGCAAGAGCAGGGCAGGGTGGTCAAGTTGTCTGTCAGAGTTCTGCAAGCTGTTATCTCCTGTTCAGATCTAAGCAAAGGTGACAGGTCTGAAGTTCTCTTGTCCTGTGGCAATTTAAGGATATATTTTGGGGAAAAGGCATTTTGTTGTGGGACTGGACTTAAATGATCAGATTGCAGATGATGACTTTTAGAAGGCACATCCACTGCATTGTCATTGAGAAGTGGCACTTTTGCTCCTGTTTTTACAAGATGTGTTTTGTCATCTCCATCTGTCGCATTGTGTAAGGCAAAAGAGTTGGAATCACTTCCCCTTAATTCAGACCCTAAAAATCCGACCGGTGAAGCTGTTGAGATACCTGCAGGATGTGAAAGAAGGTTAATGTCATTGTAATTAAGAGCTTTTGTGGGAAGTTTGATTGTTTTCCTATATTCCCCATTCTCAGTACCTCCAGTGGCTTCGTTAATTCCTGTGCTTGATTTTTGCTCCTCTGCTTTACTGGAGAATTTCTGCAGAGCTGTGGGAAGACACTGAGTGCCAGAGCAATGGACTCTCTCTGCTTCACTTACTGCAGTGGTTTCTCTACTGGGACTAGGGCAGGACACTGAAATCACATTTTGTGTCTTCTCCACTTCGAATTTCAGCTTTTTCCTTTCTGATGGCAAAGTCTGGGATTTCCCTGCAGCTTCTCTGTTGTTGCAATGGACCCATGGGGGCATCAGGCCATGCTGGCCACTTTCCTTAGTCCCGTGATGGTTCTCATAATTGTGTGAAGTGCTTTTACAATCTAATTCAAATGCATTGGAGTCTTTCCCAGGGCTTGGTTTCTCCCAGTTGCTACTCTGTACTGGCAAGCAGTCATCATTCCTCCCGTGGCTGCTCAGCTGACACTCAGGATTTTGAAGCCTGAGCTCACCACTGCTGGGAGCCAGCAGCGTGCTGCTGCCAGCTGTGCATTTCTCCATGTCACTGCCACTGAGCTCTCGGGAAGTTTGGCTGGTTACAGCTCCAGCAGTTATGGAATGTGATGTCTCCATTAGGCAGGACACTCTGTCTGCAGTTTCCTCAGAGGACACATTCTGCAGAACATGATTACAGTCAGTACAAGTTCCTGATTTACCCGTGGTTGAAGCTGCTGTCACAAGGGAGGAAGGACTGTCACTTGCACAGCTCCTGCCATCTCTTTCCTCAGTAATTTCAGTGCTGCTGGCTGATTCCCTTGAATTAGGAATCAAACTTGTAATATCTGTAATCTTATTCTCTCTTTGTTTGATTTTCTTGGCATTTTGACTGCTCTTCATTTTTTGGTAGATTTTCTTAAACGTTTCGTCTCCATACATTTGCCATTTTTCTTGAGAGAACATCTTCAACTTCCTTTGATTGTGTTTCTTATTTTTAGCACTGATTACTTCTCTGGCCCCAAGCATTTTAGTCCCTTTCAACTCCTCGGACTGAGAGGGGTGATCAGCCACATTACTTAGGGGCAAATCATCCACTGCTGTTTGTCTGACTAGAGCTCGGGGATGGCTGTTAGGGAAATCCACTGAATTTGCAGCAAGATGGTTGCTAGGCAGCAAACCAGCAGTGCCTGTGTTTGCAGACTGCTTAGTAAGAGAAAGTGGCTTTGAGCAACCTGGTTTGTCATGGACCATCCTTGCTCCCTCCACAACAGGCAAGGAATTGCTCCGAGTAACAGGCACAGTGTCGATTGTTGTGGAGAACTGGGTGGGAACTGAATGGAAAAACATTGGCTTGCATTTCTCCAGGGGTGCAAAGGTAGATTTTGCTGAACACAGAGAAAGATTCTTTTTCCTATTTACATCACAAGTTCTGATATCAAAATGGAAAGAGTCTTTGTATGTGTAAGGCATTGGCAGGTCAATGCTTCCCTGTTTAGAAAGGACAGTTTTTCTGGGCCTGACATTGTCCAACTGGGTATCATCCACCACACTTTTGTTGTGAGAAATAAGCTTTGAAATGTGTTCTTCCAGCCTCTTTTTCTCTAGCATCGAGGCTGTAGCTTTGTCAGCTGCCTCTGGCTTTGCAGTGCTTCCGGAGGCACACCTTGGGCTGCTGAGGGCAGTTTCATTTTCCAGTTCCGTGCTGTGCTCGCACAGACTGTGCAAGGGGCTGGATGATGTCACCTGCTGTTCTGTGCTGTCGGAGCGTGACAGATACCCCGAGTCAGTGCTCTCACACTTCTTCAGCTTGCAGTCCAAGGGTTTGTAATCCCACTGTTTCTCTGAAGACGTTGCTTGCTGCCTTTGCAGCTGAATGTGCTTATTGGCAGTCGGAGATCTTTGCTCCTGAATCTTCTTTCTCAGACACGGACCATTTGGCAAAGCTCCTGGAGATGTTAAACTTTGAGGTTCTCTTCCAGGCACCCCCTGATTAGCCTTTGTACTGAAGGACTGATTCATTGTTTCTTGATTTTCTGAATCAGCGGATGAAGAGCTTGTCGCTGGCAGTGAGAGCTCATGAGCTTTCTTAGTGTCTGTTGCTGCACTGGTCTCTGAACTGGGTTGTTTGATGTGCATCCCCTGGTCTTCACTGGTGCTACTCAGTGCTCTGCTGCCTTGGGGAGAGGTGGTGCTCTCTGCTGATCTCTCATTTTGCTCCGATCCCCCACTGATGTCAGAGTCTGAGGGCAGCCTGGTGTTGTTGACGTGTGTTTGGGTTCTCCTGTGTTTGTACAAGTTGCTCTGAGTTTTAAATGCAATTCCACAAGTGGTGCATGGAAAGGGCCTCTCTCCCGTGTGAGAGCGAATGTGTTTCTCAAGGACACTTGGCTTCAAACAATCTCGTCCACAGTGTTTGCAGATGTATTTCCCAGATTTTTTTGATTTTCCCGGGCTTCCAATAGATGCATTTCCACAGGAGGTGGGTGATGATAAAACTGGTAAAGTGCTGACTATGCTCAGTGTTAGGCCTTGCCCAAGCTGTTTCTGGAACGCGGGCTGGGGCCGCTCCGTGCCCTCCGGAGGCAGGAGCGGGTTGAGGATGAGCGGAACGCTGCCGCCCTCGAGGTGCACGCAGCTCCTGGCGGTCACCAGGGGCCCGTGTGGCTGGAAGCACCCCGGCTGGACGGGCTGGAGCAGCGGGATGGTCAGGGCCTTGAGGTACAGGGGCTGGGGCAGGGGCTGTCCCCGGGCAGGCCCCGAGGAGCCCCGGCAGGCCCGCGGCGAAGGGCCCGGAGCTGCTGCAGCGGCCGCCGCTCCCGGCGCCTCCTGGGCCTCCATGGCAGGGCCCCGCTGCCATGTGCTCATGGACCTGCGGGAGGGGACACAAAACAGGCAGCAGTCGGCAGGCAGCAAATCAAACACACGCTTCCCACTGCCGGGCTGGTGAAATCAGCAACTAAGAATATCACAAATCTTACACGCAGGCATTAAACAGACAATAATTACTTCCTTTCCCAATTAAATTGATTTATCTTCCATTTCTCGTCTAGGAGTTAAGTTCAGTACAGTGTAAAGAACACTGAATACTGCATTTAAAACCGCTCTTACAGCCAAGTAAGAACCCAAAGCACTAGAAACAAATCTGAGTTTCAGATTTGCAAATGGAGGCTCTAAGCACACCAAAAGTAATACAATTTTAATCTTCTGGAACCATATTCCCAATACATATTTGTATCATGTTTTTAAATTTAATTATCATTAATAATTTTTAATACAGAAACACAGAACAGCTGAGGTTAGAGGGGACCTCAGGCCATCCAAACACCTGCTCAAAGCAGAGTCAGCACTGAGGTCAGATGAGGTTGTCAGGGTGTTACCGGTCTGGTTTTGAAAACCTCTGGGGATAAAAACTGCACAGTTTCTTTGGGCAACCGGTTCCAAACACAGGACATTAAGCATGCCTTCATATTACCTGTGCTTACCCAGTTTAAGGGAGCTAAGGCCAAGCACATTGCAACAAGGGGTATAAAATGAAAACACGTGCACAAAATGAAAGTCGTGTCCTGTTCCAAAAGTCAGATTTGCATAAATATGTGCAAAGGAGAAAAGACAGTATCATAGGAAAATAGTGTGATAAATTAAATCTGGCTTTTGTGTTGTCCAAATTAATTTGGTCTAATTAATGGAGATATTATAGTGTACTGCGTGTTTTTAGATGCTTTCAATGCCAGATGAAAACATCTTCTAGACACAGGTTTTGAAAAAGGCAAACCTGTTCATTTGAAATCTATCCTAAGGTAAGCAGGGTTGGTGCTGATCCAGACTACTTCTTATTTCAGCAAAAATCTGTATTGTCTTTTTTTCTTTCTTAGAAACACAGGAGGAAACTATCAAAATAAGCAGGTTGGAAATTTTCTTTGGAAGAGCTGATAGGGGCATGAGCATAACCCCTTGTAATTACAGTCTGGGTGAAAATCAAGTGATCTGTGAATGTTTATTTGATTCTTGCTCAGTTATGCTCACTGCATCCACTGGCTGCTATGAATAATGGGTTGTTCTTGTGCAAACAGCCATAAAAAACCCATTTGGAATAACATAATCAGTGGCTCAATTTGAAATCTGCAATTTATTGCTTTACTGCATGATCTCTAGTGGTGTTTCTGTAATTTCTTTGGATCATTTTAATAGGTTATCATAACTGGGAAGCATTAAAATAATAACTTCAAAATGTGGTTTGAAATTTTTACTGCTTCCATCCCAGAAAACAACCTGTAAACTGAACTGATCTGTGCACAGCAAAGTGTTAGATTTTGCCTTTTTTTCTTCCTCGTGAATGTTATAAATCAAGCTCAGTTATCAAGCATGGACTTTTCTTATGCATTTCTGACATTTCTATGTGGAATAATCACTTCAGTGGCTTTTTACTATAGGTAGTGACTATAATGATGAAAGAATGCTAAAAGAATATGGCTTGTTAAAGAAATTAAGTTATTATGCATATTGTGCAGTGTGGTTACCTCTACAGAATAAAAGTGGAATTCTCTAATTTGCAAAGTGATGCTATCAACATTTCAAGTCCATTTAAGAGTTTCCATTTCCTAAGTTATACAGTCACTTTTGAATTTAAACACAGCATACAATAAGGGATAAAACACAAGACAATGATAGAAACTAAGTATGCAGTAGTTTTTCCAAAATGTTAAAAAAAAAAAAGGTTTGGGTGAAAAAAATATGCTGCAGAGAACAGACTCCAAGAAGAAAAGTGAAGCCTAAATACCCAGTAGGTAGAAGATCTAACAAGTCCCACATCAGACAGGACAAGTCCCTGTGTCTTTGCTCCCCTCCCTCCCCCAGAGGTGTGCAAATACACTTCCAGATATTTTACATTTCCCCCACCAGCCTGCTCCAGAGTCACGAGCTCCTCCTCTCTCTGATTTCCTCCTGGCCATGCAGAGCTGATGGGCCCTTCAAGGCCACCACAGACAGATGTTTTTCATATGAATCCTGTGGTTCCCAAGTACCAGAGGCCCTGTGTAATTTCACTTAATGCTGTTAAGTTTCTGGGGCCCAAAACACAGCCTAAGCCTGAGACTCATTTCAGTGTTCTGTAATGCTCTATGAAGAAAATACCTAAGCAGTGACAGAAAATTCAAAGGAAAGTTTTAACTAAAGCTCAACAAGTAAACTAATGGTGATACTTAATGTACTTTTAAGAATGTAATAACACATCTCTACCAGGTGTGGTAGTTTGCTGCTTTTCACAGCAAGAAAAAGCACTTTCTTCCTGACTGAAACTGCCATGACTTGTATTCTACTGGGGCAAATACCATCAGACTTTTCACATCTGTTATTTATATACAAAAAAAGGCCACTGTATTTCTTTGTACATTGACAAAAATAGCTTATCTCAAAAGATTTCTGCCCCAAGGCTGATTCAGGGTAGTCCTTGTCTGAAGTAGAACTTCCTCTGTTGATTATCCCCTGGGCTCTGTTACTGAGCATCCACCCAATGTTCTCAGCTGTTTGTAACTTGTGGCTTTGAACTACCAGCATAAGAACTTGATACTAATTAGATGACGAAAAGTTTCCAATAAACTAAATTTAATGCAGGATTTTTCCAGCCCAAAATTTTCTAAATTGATTTCTTAAGCTATCAAAACTGATCACTAAAATTCCATGAAATACAATTCTTTTGTTCCTGGTTTGAAATTCTAACTTTAGGTACACACCATAGGCAGGTCCATGAAAAATTGGAAAGTGGGGCAGTTTCAGATAAAAAATCGTTGTAGCAGAAACTGTCTTACTCACTTTATAAGTATAAAGTATTTTAATACCAGAGGTTGATATAAAAAAATAATTTGAAATCCAATAAATTCCATTTTTACTAATTTTATTGAATTCCAAGTACATTTTATAAAACTTGTTTCATTTTGTCAGCACTGTTATAATTTTGGACTACACAACCAAAAGATTTTTGTCTGCTGCATGGCACATGCAATGCTCTGTCAACTGCCCACCATTATTAACCAAATCAACAACTAAATACTTATTTTCTGCACTTACATATGATTTTTTGACACACCACTGAGCAGAGCATCAGTCTCTAAGCAGACACAGAGCTCAACTGCTCAATGCCCCACCTTGGTCTGCAGGTACAGCCCGGAGACACAACAGAGTTACTTTACTTTTGTAACCCCACAGAAACAGGCTTTCAAGATTCTGAACATACACAATATACTCAATTATACCAGGAGTCTTTACCTTTTTTAAAAGTTTTTTGTGATCCCTACCTTAAATACCAGGGAGCAGAAGTGGAAGTCTGGAAATAATTAAGTCTTTAGTCTGGAAATAATTTTAGCTCACGTACCTTTGATTGATCCGGGCATTTCAGCAAAAAATTCTCATTTCTGTCAATACTTGAAGCAAGCAGAGAGAAACGAGGACAAAGACTTGAAACAGATTAGAAGTAGGAAGTTGGGTTTTTCTTTTTTTTTTTTTTTTTACATTGGTGTCACAGTAACAACCTTCAGAAAACAGGAAGAGTTGAAACAGAAGAAAATGAAGTGGCATTTCAATCTCTCTGTATCCTTTATCACTATTTATGTAGGGAGCTCTAAACAGAATCTTTGAAACGTGGGGTGTTTGTACTCTGCTTTTCGTCCTCAAATACACAATAGGGTTTTAAATTTATACTCCTAAAGGTAATTTTCTTTTAACTTTACAGTAAAGGGCTCTCTTAAAATATGTTGGGAAAGCAAACAATGGTGGAGAGAAGACTCTTGGCACATATGAAATGCTAAACTTATCCAGCGTGGGTGTTGTCCACCAGCTTCTTCTAATGGTGCCCTGTGGGATGGGAGAAAGCAGTAACCAGGTGGGAAAATGCCTCAGGAATGTTAAAAGTGTTTATGTCGAGCTCACCAAACCTCCATAAACTTGTGAAAAGCTGCAGGGAAAACAGGATAGGGCACAGTCAAGTGCAGTGAAAAGGTAATTTAAAAAATTAGATTTTATTTGTGGGTTGACTTGCCAAAGAGTGCTCAGGTGACACAGTGAGCAGCACTGAGGGTCCTGGAGGGGCTGCTTTTCTTTGTGCAAACACTTGTTTAAAATAGGGGCTGGGATGGCTGGGTCCTGCTCTGCTGGTAGACTGAGTGAATCCCAAACTGGAATTCCCAATAATGTAACAAAACTGGCATATCTGGCCTGTATAATTTCCTTAGGAGCAGCATATTTCGGAAGATGTAGCTTTATTTTCCCTGTGCTGAGCAGCTGCCCAGTTCAGACACTGCAGCCCGTCCCCTGTTGGGTAGTGGTGAAACTGTAACGTTGTAGTTGTCCAATATCGACCTCAGTGGGAGCTCTTTCTTTTAATAATTCTGGTGATAGACTAATGCCAGAGGCCTCGGTGGATTTCCATTCCAAATAGCTTTATTGATCCTGGAGAGTTTTGCCTGTTGTTTGGATTGCTTTCCATTTATTTTGGAGCCCTGATTTAGCAGGCCTCTAATTTTGGTGGTGGAGAAATATTTCTATCTTGTTCTTCCCGTGTTTCTTGCCTGTCATGTAGTTACTCAGGGGGCAGAAAGGCTCTGAACAGGGCCCAGGATTACTGCTTAAAATCCTTCTGGTTTCTACCATACCCTGAAATGCTCCCACTAATTGGTAATGGCACTTCAAATCCGTGAATCTAGAAAATACTTGACATTCTGAACTGCTTTTCAGTGACTCATGCTTCTGCTCTACAGACTCAGTCTGTCCAGATGGAGAGAATTACATGCAGCAAGTAGTTTCAGCTCTGCTGGGAGATACTTTCCTAAAGGAATGTGTTCTCACCTCTAAGTGAGATCTTCTGGAGGATTACTGCATGCTACAGTCAACAAACCAACGGGGAAAAAGATGCACATCTTATAATAGAACACTGGCATGAATCAAATCATACAAACAGATGATTATGGGCATTTTACATAACCAGTCAAAATTAGTTTGTCTTCAGTTTGATCACATTTCTGGAGCCCATTATATTTTATTCCACTTTGAGACTGACTATTATCAAGTTAAGGTGAATTTACTTAAAGGGGACAGTTAATTTAAGCAGTATTAATGATGGCAGCAGTGTGCTGGACCTAGTAACAAACTAGTAACAAATTGAAAACACATATAAGCATTTAAAATTCATTATTTAGATCACTCAGTATCAAATTCCAAATGCTAAAACTGCCAAGTGCTTACCCTGAGAGGCTTAAGGAGGCAATAATTAATTAAAGCGAGTTACAACAAAAGCAAGTGGCTGTCTGGATATTTGCCACTATCACAGAGGTTTCAGGGCTTAGCAGAACCTTTTGAAGCTTAATCTAAAATCTCTAAATCTTGAATAAGTTACTCTGGAATCAGGCTGCCCTCACACATCCTGTGATTCTTCCCATTTATATGGATGAACAAGTTGCTGTAATTGCAAGAAGTAATTTGATCTATACACAAAATACAGAGTACCAGTATTACCCTGCATTAGTTCTGTTTGAAATTAAGTGATTTTTGTTTTCTCTTTCTAATCAATTTATGTGTGTTGCTTCCTCAGCTGCAATCTCTATGCAAGATTATTTCTATTCATTTAAATTCAAAATATTGTCCTGCTCAGAGAAACTCAGCTAACTTCATCTGTCTCAATACACAGCCAAGTATCAATTCAAACTATGCCCGAAGCTGAGCCCGCTGTCAGGTGTTCAGAAGGGAGTTCTGGGGCTCCACTCTCAGCTCATGTCCCCATCAGGATTTGAGGCATTAAACCCACTCACCATTGGTACACCTTTCTGGGCCCCAAGTATCTGTGGAAAAGGTGTTTAAAACCCTGCATCCTTCAAAGACACCGACAGAGTTTTGTCAGGGGTGTGAGCAAGTGCAAGCAGCAATGAACACGCTTCCTGTGCTGATGAGGAAAGAGATTCAGGAGGTCCTACAACTACACGTTTTAAAGAACTTTGCAAAGTTAAATGAGAAGAAAGTATCTTACAGGTGTGCTAATTATTAATATTTCCTGTGAGGGCAGTGATGCTGAGAGCAGTAGGCAGTGTCTTCCTGCCAGAGGAAGATACAGACACTGGGATTATCATTTCCAGTTGCTCATCCACCACTGACAGCCGGCACAACTCCCTTGACAGACCACACAAAGCTTCTGCTTCAATCTTAACATCACAGAGTCACAGTGAACCACAGGGTCTGAAATAAATTTTGTGCAGGTACTTCAAACACTGCTTCTGTGATGGAAGCAAAATGTTTGCAAGTGTAGCCCAGGTCTGGAGTTTTTTAGTTCTCAATTCAAACAAGCAAAACGGAACGGACACGTTTCCTGGTTAGCCCAGAAATGACTGTTAATCTCGTTTTACTTAAAAACTATTCCTGCCTTTGCTCTTCTCTCAGTTTGACTTTGCATCCTGAAATGGCTCATAACAGGAGTACTGAGTTCACCTTTCCCCTTGTTCTTTAGGGATGTGTCTGATCTCACCACTCTGCCGGTTCCCCCCGCAGCCCGCACGCTGCTGGCACCTTCGGAACAAAGTTGGGAGCCTCAGTCCCCTGCAGAATCAGGCTGCAAATGTGTAATTCCATAATCTTCGGAAACCTTTCTAGTCTTTCCATGGTAACATCTCAAATTCTGACTTTGGGCACTCTTGCTGCTTGGTACAAGTCATTGTTCTGAAGTTTTGCCCTTCTTTGTGTGTTATTAAAGTACAAGGCCATTAGAAAATCTGCTGGAGGAACTTTGAAATTCTTGTACCATATCCTAAGGACAAATATTTTTGACACTTACTTCCACAATTGTGTAATATCAGCAAAACTGGTTAGGTTGGGCTTTTTTAAACAATTATTTCTGTAAATACTGTACCAGGATACAGTATTAAAATCTTTTAGGAAGAACGGGATCTGCTTTACCTTCCCTTTGTTCCAGAATAGCAGCAACTGGTTTGATTGTTATACAATTTTCTATATTTTTTATTCTCCTTTTCTTGAATATCCGTAAATGAAAATATTCCAAAGGCTTAAATCAGTAAAAATATTGTTACCTAAAATACATTTTAATGTGTAAGTAAACACTGTACTGGCCTTTTTGACCTCTTCATGCAATTTGTATCAAGAATATTTCCTATTCTACTTCTTACAGTACTACTTTTCTCAGCTCCAGCCATAAGAAATGCTTTCTAGTTTAAATATGTCTCTAGTTTAGATTTACATCACTGTTTCTAAAAAGAAACATATCTAACATATCTGTTTGTAACACTGTTGGTGGCTTCACAATGAGAAAAAAATAATATTTTTAGTGCTTAAAATCCTCAAAGGATTTAGGTTCTTTTATCCTTTCATCAAATTTGCTCCTGTGCATTTCCCATGTTAGGAAAGAGTTAACAACCTCCAGCCAGCAGACTGCAATCAACAGGTTGCTCTAACAGAAAAATAATAACCCTAATCCATCTTTTAAAGTTTAGGAGGTTGGACTAAATGATGAAAAAAAACCGATTAAAGCCCTCTGAAAAGCTGAAGTGGGGCCAGAACTGAAATGCTTTGTGATTTAGGAAAAAAAATCTTTCTCGTTGCTAAGTGAAAGAACCATCACAATAAAAAAACAAAAATTGCAACTTAAAAATTTCTGTATTACCATTTAGGATTTAATTCTCTCTCTGTCCATAGAAAACGATAACAAAACACTTGCTAACCTTTAGGTGGCCAATTCACAGGCAGGTGGAGAGGTTCAGGTCCCTGGAATAGCGTTGAAACAAAAGAAGCATCCTGTTTTCTTTTTTCAGTGTCTTTCTCTTCTTCTTTTTTTTTAAGCATTGGAGAAGTGGAGGGTGGGTGGTGGGGAGTGTGCAGAGAGGAGGGGGTGAGGCAGCCCACGCTGGTGTAGGAAGAGTTTTAATGGCCGATGCTGGGAATATGGTTTGCCTGCTACAGTGTCTGCACTACTGCAGCTCTGTGTGTGGGCGTACAGAAATGACACGACTGGGTTTCAAACCATTACACTGAAGATTTGCAAACAGTTAAAAAAAAAAAAAACACACAACCCCATCAGGCACAAATGAAAATTATTACTTTTCTCCTTTTATCTTTTTCTAAGGTTTTTTTGTTGCTCTGTTTTAACTTAGCAGATGTAATCTAGTCAAGTTTCTTCCTCAGCCTCTAAAGGAAAAAAAAAAGGTAAATTGAGTATTTAGGAAGGTTTTGTATTTTACATGGTGTGGATATTTTGTTAGAATTTTTGCTGCTGTTTTTTAATTAATCTACAAGAGCTTGTATTCCTGAAGGGTATCCAGATTTCCACAGTAAAACTCTTCAGAGGACTCCTGTATTTCTGCTTTAGAACATGCTAAATAGGTGCCTAAATCTTGGTAGCACCAAGTAGCACAGTACAATAGACAGAGCAGCCACTCCACAGCTGGCCAGGCAGGACATCTGAGCCCAGGACTATCCCTTGAACAGTCCACAAAACACAGCCAAAAAATCCAGGACATGCTGGCAGCCCGCTTTTGTTCAGCAGTCCAGCAACACCTCAGGTTTACCGATCTACACGGGGCAGAGAACAGTTGAATGTTTGTTGTAACTACTGGAGACCAACAGGAGTGAGACAAAGGGGCTGTTCCCTGTCATGTCATGGGGAATGAGGGGAAAATGGCATTGCAGCTGACATCAAAGTGCTGACACACCTGACAGTGACTACAAACAGTTATGAACACGCTGTTGTTGGTTGGGACAGGTGGAAGGGTTTTGTCAGACGAGCAAGAACGCTTCTCAAACATATTTTTTACCACAAAGAGTGAAAGATAGACAAAACAGTTTTAGAAAGGAACTTGAAAACTTCAAGGAATCTTTATGACTTGGCTGCTCCATGATAGTAGGGGACTAACACTTGATAAATGTGTATCTTCAAGTAAGTTGAGAAGACACACCTAGGTTGAAAATCTTGTGCTTGGACAGAAGGCATGTGCACTCTGCAGCACAGGGGTTTAGGTGTCTATCTTTGCAAATGTTCAGATGAGCCCTAAATCCAGCAGGACTTCTGTTGCCTTTGGTGTTGTGCTGACAGTGAAAAGCAGAGCATCTGGATGCACAAAGGGGGGAAGGAGGGGAGGCACTGGGTGGTGCCCCCACGGCTGCTCAGAGCAGGGCACCCAGCAGCCCTCTGCCCCCTCTGCCAGGGCTGGGCAGCTGAATGTCAAACCAGCACAACTCCGTGTGAACAAAACCAGCAGCACTGGGCTTCAGGGCTTCAGACTGCTAATCCCAAACTTTGACAAAGACTGATAAAGGAGTTAGATGGTGAATCACCCAACAGTGAATGAAAAACCATCCTCAGTTCTGTGTCTGGCTGGTAAAACCCTCTCAGACATTGCCATTATTACACAGCACTACAGCCTGACTTGGTACAGAGTGGGGTCTGGCTACTGGCCACAGGAGAAATTAAATTCTTCTTCCATGTATACACTAACAGCTGAGATCAGCTCCAGGAAGATTTTGCGGGAGAAATATCTGTGTCTTCAGCTGATACAGAAAAGGGAATGTCTGGAGAGACAAGAAATCTGGCTCCCATCAGGGTTCCATTCATGCAGACCGAGTGCCATTGCACAACCTGATGTAGTTTGCAAGCTGACATTGCTTAAATCAGTTCAGTAAAACTGGTTGTTTTCCTGGCATTGTAAACTTTTTCTGTGTGGATAGAAGTAAAAAAAGGAACCACTACTTTTTTATTACTCTGTCTTTCTCTAAACTCTAAATCTTTGTGTTCTGTCTGCTCAATGAAGACCCTTTTTGCCCAGTTAAACACCATGCATTATTAATGAGTGGTATCAGCTCAATCTTTTATTATCATTCATAATTTTAAAAAAATATTAATTACTATTTTTTTTTACCCAGTCTGAAAAGTGTAGTAACAAAACACTCACCCTGAAGCAGTAACTCTCAAAGGTGTGTGTGTTGCCCGTTTTTGTCTCAATAGGACATGGACATCTATTTCATGACCCTGGATTTCCGAGTCACCATTTCTCCATGGTTTTGGTGACTTAGCTGCAGGTGAGGTAGCACCTGGAATGTCTAAATGTTCCCAATCCTCCTCTGAGGACTAATCCCCATGAAGAACCATTGTGCAATAAGGATATTGGTTATCACAAGTAGCAATAGTTCTTTTATAGACATGAACTCTAAAGTTTGAATGTACAGAAATCGTGGTTGCCTCCACATCTTTCATTGGATCATTTCCAGCATGGTACTTAAGATGACTTTTTTCCCAAAGATCACAGTTTTGTGAATTGATAGAATTTTTTTAAGCACCTATTAAAAATCTGGAAGAAAATTGAATATAGAAAAATATTGCAAAAAAACCATTCTTTTCAAGTGGACAGCAAGCTACTGCCCTCCTATCAACATTGCATAACAACTACTAAGATTCATCTGGCACCGTATTCTGTTTGTTGAGCCAGCAAGAACTACCACCCAAAGAGGAGTGTGACCCTCACAAACTGGCCAGGCCTTACCAAGAGAAAAAAACTTGGACGACAAAAATGTGCTTAAACAGCAAAAGGGAGAGACAAAGCTTCATTAGAAGCAAACGTGGGTCTTCTTGCCAAAAAAGTCAGTTCAAGGAAAATTAAAACAGAAGGCAAAAGTAATGGATCCCATAGGGAAAAGACTCAAGGGCTGCTGAGGAAATGCTAAGGCAGCCACAAAACTGAAAAGGTTCAGCTGGTTGCAGACACAACCTCAGTGTTTCACTAAGAATTAAATTTTTCCTTTAAAGTGCTTGGGTTCTTTCCACAGTCCAACAGCAGAGCTGGACAGGCAGACACTCACCCACAGGAGAAATAAAATAAAAAAGAAAAGGAAAAAGTCCAGCCTCAAACCATCTTCCATTAAAATCCCACAGATCTTTTTTGCAAATGTAGTTTTAATGTGTGTTAGGTAAGGCTCTAAATGCTGAATCATCACACAGTTTGATTTGGGGGTTTATTAGGTTTGGGTTTTTAGTATTAATTCACCATAAGCAGGTGAAGGGTTGTTTTATGGACTAATTTACAAGGATAGCCTAAAATCCAAGAAAAATCTCGGACATCAGTGAGAAAAAGCAGATGTGTGAGTCCAGCTTTGCTTCTGAAGTATCAGGTGGGAATGAAGAGCTCCAGTTCTTCCTCCTTGCTCAAATCTTCCTTTTGCTGACAGTTGAAAGGTTAAAAAGTGGAGGATATTATTATCTCTTGCACAAAAGAGATGTTTTGCAGGAGGAATAGGAAGGGTCTTTCCAGGCCTTATAGATTGCAGGATTAATGAGCTGTAGTTTTTTCAGGCATATCACATCAAAAACATGAGTAATTAGCACTATGACACACTCAGAAGCAATGTAGCTTTCAGAGGAACAGTTGCTCCAACTCGAAAAGGCAACAAGGTTCAGTGGTTTGTACGTGCACAAACTACAGATGTATTCATTTTTCCATCTGTTTCTTATTTGTCACAGAAAAACAGATCGCTCAGAACTACTGACAGTAGTCAGGGATGTTCTAAAGCCCACCAAGTACACTAACTTTAATGTGTTTTACAGAGAAAGAGAATAGAATTTGACAGGGTCATTGAGCACTTGAACCAACTCAGATCAATGTCAAAACCAGTAAAAGGAGGCATCAGTAACTATAAATACAGAAACACAGCATTCCCAACACCAAGACTCCAGGCCAGCACCAGTCACCAGTAAACCCACGGTCCACACCCTTCAGACAACTCAATTATGTATTTTTTTTTTCCCCATAAGTTTCTATGCAGTTGTGTTTTTTCCCAACATGTTGTCAAGGAAACCCTACACTCCTGTAGCTTAGTATTGAGCTCTTTATTGCTATTGACACACCAAAATTTAGGATTTTGGACCAAGTGATACACTGTCCTTCCCATTATGAAGGGATCTTCACTTATACCATAACCTGGATAGAGTTAAAATGAGACCTTTTTTTATCTTTTCTTTTTTTTTAATCTTTTTGAAAGTTCAGCTCTTCCGAAATGCCTGTGAGAAATTTGCCAATTAACTCTTCTACTTACTAATTTTATTAATCATTTTACATACCAATAGTCAATTATGTTATATGCTATCCACTGAAAAATAGCCCTGTAATCTGACTGGTGTCTTCTCTGTCACGATTCCACTCTTCTAGTACCTTCGAACATTGCTGAGTTCCTCTCAAAAACAATATTTTGTGAATTTTGTGAGAGCTGCCAGCTAAATTCCAAGTGATAACAATTCAGTTGCAGTTGCACACTCCTTGTATCTGTGTCATACTTTTATCTAACATTGATACAGATTTTCCCTGGGAGAAGAGGTGCCATATATAAATACATACATGAACACAGAATTTAGGCTGCACTGCAGGGAACAAGAGCTCTGCAGCCCCTGGGGGTGCCGTGGTGGAGCCCCCTGTGCCCACACCGAGCTCGTGCGGAGCACACGAGTCACACCCACACTGCAGAGCACCGGGCGGGCTCAGATCCGGCGCTTTGCCCCGCCCTGGGGTCTGAGCAGCTCTTCCACACAACCCTCACCTGCCCCAGGCGTGCCCCGGGAGGGTTCCAGTTCTCACCCCGTGCTCTAAGCTTGCAATTCTTACCCTGAATGCCTCGGGCATGGATAACTGCGGGACAAAGGCAGGCAGTGGTCATGTGAAAGAGCACTCCTGGCACAGTTTATTATTGCACTGGACTTGGATTTCAGTTGTCTGTCATGGTGAGAGGTATTTCTGTCCCTCTCTCCTTTGGGTCTCATGGAGCTTTGCTTTTATCTGTCGTCAAGGAAACACCAGGGTTTTTTCCCTCTTGCTCATTAATGTCTGCATTTTTGTTTCCATAGCTACAAAGGAACCTTAGTGTTTTAAAATAGCAGTAATTGGATTACCATGACTTTTTCAAATTTATTGACACCATTAATGGCTCCGATTTTCAAAAGCAGACACCGAAATTGTCTCAGCAGTTTTTCAGCTATTAACGTGTTACCTCCTTGTCCTGAAATCCTGGGTACATGCTCAGAAAAGTCTTCAGCATCCAGACACTCACTGCAGCCAGACTCAGGCTCCATACGTGGTGCTCTGAAATTATTGAAAATAGTTTAATCTTTACTTGGATTAGTTTTCATTTCTGATGGTCTCCTGCAAAGGAGTGCACAGGTTCTGCTGTGAATCTGCCTGGTATTAGCATCTTACAGATCCTTTGTAAATGTGACTCCAGTAGAATAATCTGGAAGAATTTTTACAGCCAAGGATCTGGGCAACTCAGGATGCAGGAACATGGGAAAAGCACAAAGAATTGTGAGTACCAGCATTGCTAACAACTGGAATCACTTAGCAGGGACATAATTCATGTTTTCTTAAAACAAAAAGTGACACTCCTACACTGTCTGTGGCTCTATGCACCCTCCTACCACCCCGGAATTGTTCCTGTGCTGCCTTGTAGCACTTTTCATTTACATGTTACCATTTACTTGCCTGTTTGAGGTGCTCACAAAGCACCAGAAGTGCATATTCTGTACCCCTACCCTTTCTTTCCAATGCCTGCAGTCCCTCCTGCCCTCAGCCTCAGCAGAGGACAGAAAGCAGCTGAATTCACAGTAGGGATGTCCCAGCAGAGGTGTCACTGCTCCTTGTGCTGACCCCAGCCAGAGATACACACCAGTGCCTCAGTGGAACTGGACTAAAATGAACCAACAGTTTGAAAAGCTGTCAGAGGTGGGCAGACAGAAAGTCCAGGTACCACCTATTGTTCTAGAAAAACAAGCTCAAGAGAGTCACCAACCTAAAATCCAGGCATAGCAAAAAGGTGACCAGTGGCTGAACGCAAATAAGTGTGAACAAGGAAGTGCCTTTAATCTAAAATATTAGTTCCTATTTTTCATAATGGATTTCTGTGCATCCTTGAGGCTCAGACATTCTATTACCATAGAAACAGTATCCTGTGTCTCTGAGGACCTGCTGTAGCTGTGTGCTGTTATGGAAACAGCCATCTGAACAGCTCAACTCATGTCTATATTTCAGTGATTGTGCTTGTAAAGATCCATTGCTAAATTATCCTTCAGGATTCATTTTAATAAAAACTAAGTCTCTGAAGTACTTGGCAATTTAATAAACTCCTCAAGGCTCCCCCAAATTAAAAATACAGCAATGGAAAAAAAATATACATTAGAATTACCGAGCCCTTTCAATACTTGCCAACCTCTCCTAATCCTTACCATCAGCAAAGGTTTGGGGAAAAAGATGGGTCTGTCCTCCCCAACAATTATTAGTAAAACTACTTCAGGAAAGCAAATTTTTATGCTGTGTTCTGTGCAAGGACTCCCTCACACACCCATCCCAAGTGCCAGCACAGAAATGAAATTCAAAACATAAGAAGGTACAAGGAGAAAAGGTGGCTCACATGACTGAACTGTGAATTCTTAAATTTGAATTCCAGGTGAACCAGTCTTTTGTCACAGAAAAGCCACCCAAGACAGATTTTGGAAAAGATAACATGTGAGTTGGAAGCTCAACTCCCACTAATTTTTTCCTGGGAATTGAGTCCTTAGCTGATCCTAGAAAATCTCCTCAACATTTTCATATTTGTAACATCTCAGATACTACTACTTACGTATTTCACTAGAGTTCTGTGGGCATGAGTATTTTGTATTTTCTTGACTAAAGCCATCAAAGAATCAGGAACACAATTACAAGGTGCTATGTGGGTTCAAGGTCAGCTCTAAAGAGCTTCCTGCCTAATTACACATAGATTTTTCTACTTAGCTACTGCAACTGAAGACTGTAAATTCACACTTTTTATCTTTTCTTTTTTTTTAATCAGATTATCCACACCAAGAAGGTTCTTTCCAACCCAAACCACAGTAATAAGGTTATATCCTATCTCTTTAATCCTACACCAAATACTGGTTATTACGGCTTGTAAAGGGAACATTTCCCAACACTGAATATCTGAATATCTCTGATTGCAGATAACACTTTACCACGTATAAAGAAGTCACCCAAACTTAAAGAATTTGTGAATATAATTCAAATACCCTCACTGAACTTCAGGGAAGCAGGAAAATAAAAGCTATTCAGAAATGTGTCAGTTTTGAAACCCAGGTCTTTTCCCCTCTTGAGGGGGATGCAGTGATACCTCAGCAATATCAATATCATCATCATCATCATCTATTTTTTTTTTCCTTCAAAATACTTACAGCCTCTTTTATCAGCTAGGATTAAGATATATGTGACATTGAAACACACATTTATAAAAGCAGCAGACACTGATTTTGCAGTAAGCAAATTAAATAAGCTTTAGTTGTTGCTGATCCTGGGTTGTCTCCAAGTTTTGTGATTAATGAAGCTTTGTGGAGAATTTTTATGAATATCGTAGTTTTCCTTAGAAGTCTCCCTGCCTGCTGCTCCCCTCCCTAACAGATCTGGCAGCTCCAGTCCCTGTGTGGGTCTGTCTGCTCAGGCAGTGTCCAGCTGGTCACACAGTATTTGTTTTTCCTGTTCCTATGCTACTCATCCCACTGGACATTTGGGATCCCCTGGCTTTGAAGACACAGAATGCACATCGTGATTAAAAAGAAGAGCTGTGCTGTTCATATTGCCTTTTATCAACATTAATTTTTAATAATTACTGCTTTACAGTTTTTTGTGTATTTCAGAGAGCTCCTGTATGCTCAGAATTTTTCATCAGTAGAAAGTATATATAAAAATTCCTTTTATTTTTCTAAGCACAAAAACCTAAAATTGACACTAAGAAGCTAAAACTCCATTTTTGCCATCTTATTAATCATGAACCTGCTGGATATCCTATTGAATCAGTGTACTAGAAGTGATAAAAGTATTACTTACTTGTGCAGCATTTTGGAAGTAGTTCTTAAATGACTCAATTGAGAGAAAAAATAAATTGAGGCAGCTAGTTAGAAAGTGCTTCAATGTACATTATGCAAGACCTAGATATGAAAAATTACATTTTAAATGGTTGTTTTGTGAGAAGAGTAGTCATTGCTAAAACTATTTACTCCATTTTAAAATATTTTTAACTTCGATTTGTAGCTGTCTGCTAACATTTTGGACTTTATACTCATGTAAGAGAGAACATAAATACATTCTCAGGAGATGGATTAATCCAAACTGGCTTAATCATACTGGGATGAATTTAATGATTTCTCAAGTGCTTGGAATTCAACTTTTTCTTTTTTTATTTAGACACGTGGCTTACTCCTTTAATTCCTGATGAAACACTGAGTTGCAGACAGCTTTGTTTCAGCATCGCTTTAAGTCTAGGCAGTATGATGGTGAAAAAGCTGTTTTCTCCCAAAGGGCTCTCTAATTAATCATCCCTAATGAAGCTGCACTAAGTAACAATAATGGGGGTGGTGGAAGGCCTGGAAGAGTCTGAGGGCTGAGTTCAGGCTGTGGGGATCTTTACTTGCAGTCCTTCACAAGTGCAAGGCACCCAGGACTGGTCTGTAAATGGATTTTTAACAGCTCACACATTTTTGTAATATTTACTAAATTCCTAGATCCTCTTCAAGTTGCTGCCTATATTTTACTCCAGTTTTCTTGGTCTGCATGTAGCAGGTTTGTACAGGCCTGTTAAATGTGTTTGGGTTTGGATCAGGACAGAATGTAGTGGAGTTCTTTTGCAGGATTTCCAAGATTGTAAGAATTCCCACAGATTCCTCTCACTTTCCTTAAGTGCTACAACATTTCACAGTTAAGTACCTAAAAAAGCCCCCATGGCCTGCAGTGTCAGACAGTGGTCACAGGAAATGCAGATTCAGGCGTTTTATCAAGCTGCACTCTGACAGTTTTGATCACACACTCTCATGGCCTTTGATTTTGATTTTTACTGAATGGAATCAATGATGTTTACATTAATGAAGATTTTATCGAGTCTGCTTACTTTAAAGTTTAATACATTTATTAGAGAATACCATGAAAGAAAATATTTTTGTCCCAATTGTGCACGAAGAGTATTCTATTACTTTATTGGCATGGAAGATGCTTGCATTATATTTCCATGTTAAACTCTTCTATTAGATTAATATTTTTATTTCTTTTTCTTTTATAGTTTATCCCTTAGGTTGGATGAAGTAAAGTCATGAGAACCCCTCAGAAGGCTGTTTGGAAAAGAGAAGTATTTTCAGTGAAGCTACAAACAGGAAACCACCACTGGCCAGATAAGAAATTAAAGATTTAAAACTGTCAGAGCACCTCATCCCCAGAACAAGGATTATTTTCAGGTGCAGTTTTGGACTTCCATGCTTGCTGTTCCCCTGTGGGTTGACAGCCCTGTCCAAACACCAGCTCGGGGCTGGGAATTCCTGCTGCCAGGCCCAGCTGAGGAGGCTGCACTGAGCCTGAAGTTGCTGTTCCTATCAAAGGTCTGAGGACTGTGGTCCCAGAGAGGAGATCTTGTGTTCTCAGCTGCTGGGACTGGATCCTCCCCCTCCCAAAGGGGTGAAAAATACAATCCCAGCACTAAGGAAAGCAGAAATACTCTTAAATCCAGGATCCACCTGTTCTCTGGCCCACAAAACTTTGAATAAAAATGATTTAATGGTTTGGCTCCACCGGAAATGTGTGGTCAGCCACTGGCAGATGAAAGCCTACGTTTCTCAAGACTGTGTGGTTTCTAATTGATCTGATAATTGTCTTGGTGACAGTTTAGATGTCAGCACTGATGACTACATGGCCACTTTCATGCAGTACTTTGTGTATAAAGAATTGACAACTTTTATTTCCAGGCTGTGGCTTCTTTAAACCATGTCCAAAGATAGCTGATGGAACACAAGATTTCTGAAACAAAGAGCTTGGTGTAAATTTTGGACATGGGAGCAAGGTTTGAAGACCATGAGTTATGTTTGTGATTCAACAGATAATTCTGACCACAACCTGTCATCACTGGTTCTTTCTCTGCACTGAAAGATCCACCCAACAAATGTTTGAGAGCACAGTGTTTTTATAAGAACTGTTGTCATCTCTTGGATTACACAAGGACCACTAGGGGAGAAACATGATTATCTCCAAACAACACAAAATCATCAGCATTTTCAAAGAACTTTAAAATTTGTGGTTTTGTCTTTAATTGTGCTGTTACTGTGCTTGCTCATGAGTTGTGGGTGATAACATGTGATTATCATCTGCCTACTTGATCACATGCACATTTGTGATACTTGCAAGAGCAAACATTATCTGGCTGGGATCTGCCGCCTTCTGCAGAGTTGCTGTTTCCCAGACAACAGCACAGCGCTCTTGCACCAGGAGCTGTGCTCTGCCCTGGCCCTGAGCTCGGTCCAGCTCCTGGTGGCAGCTGCTGCTGCCACTGCTGACACAGACAGGAGTTTGTAGAGCCAGAACCCAGCTGCCTGAACTCTGCAAGTCAAGGAAACTGCACAACCTAAATTAAAAAGTCAAAATGAGTCAAACAGCACCTACCTTGTTACAAGTTCTGAGACAGTTTTTAAATTGAAACCAGATTATTCCTTGCCAAAAGCCATTTAAGGGCCATGTACTACCTGCTCCAGACATCTGCTGCCAAACATAAAGCCAAGCACAGCTGTGTGATGTGGTAAATCATTTCTCTGTGGCAATTGGAGTGTGTTAAAACAAAGGAGCCCAGGGGGCAGGTGGAGGAGTGAGTGTCAGAAGCAGCTCAGGCCAGCTGGGTGGGATCCTGTCTGCAGGGCGTTTACACTGGGGATGTTGTCAGGTGGGGGAGGAGGCTGATAAGAAAAATAATTATTTGCATTCAAATTATATAAACAGTGCCAGAGTCTGGTTAGTGTAGGCAGTGTTAGACAGAGTGTTTCCCAACTGCAGGAGATGTATCACATGCTGGGTGAGGAAGGTATATGAGGCAACAGTTCTCTGAAGGTGTGCAGCTCTGAGCCTCTTGGCACATCTTATGGTAGAAGAATAAAATAAAAGGCATCTGAAAATCAAATGTTTGTCCCAGGCCCTCCTATTAATAATGCACATTTTTGATATGCCCTAACTTAAACTCTGTGTTCTGAAGCAAAGATAATGTCTGGGTTTGAATTTATCAGGGGGAGGGGGGCAGGATATTGGTGGGATTTGGGCAGGGTTTTTCAAGGTGTGCAGGGGTATTTGGGGGAGGTATTAAATGGCAGGTAACAAAATCTCAGTCTCTCCTTGATGTTCTTAGCTCCAATCAGCTAAAATTGAGTGGCTGGAGCAGCAGTGTAGCAGCATCACCAATCAGCAGTTCAGATCTCATGCTGTCCTTTCACATCAGGTGGCCACAGGTTTCTGAAGATCTTATCACTCATTTTTCATTTTCCACTCGTTAAGAATGATGTCAAGTGTGAGTGGAATATTAAATGATTTTGCTTATTGATCCTGTGATGTTTGGTTAGAATATCCTGTAAGTTTGCAGAGGGGTTCTCTGGGGTGTGCCACTCCCTCTGGGGGTGCCATGGCAGAGCCAGGTAGAATCTGATGGGAGATTTATCATCTTTTATACCACTCTTTCATATCACTTCTGACTGCAGCTCTGCCTTTCAGACCTTCTCCAAGAAAAAGCCATTCCATGGTCAAGATGAAGACTCACCATTCTCTCTCCAACCTAAGACTACTTTCAACTTTTAAAAAATATCCTTCAGCTCCTGTTGAGAGCTTCCTCAACTGCATTCTGTGAATGATGTCCTTGGCTTTCCTCACTCTTCCCATGAAGTACCAAAGGCCTGATCTGACACTGAGTGCACAGGTTCACAACAGGACATTTGCACTCCAAATTGTTCTCAGGTTCTCCTGTCTGGACATCTCCTGAGGCACTGGACCTGCTCTGTTGCAATCACGTCCTGAGAGCTGTGGGGTGTAATTGTAGCTGTGGTGGCAAGTACCTGCAAAGGCAAGAAAAGCTACTTCATCACAGATGAGGACTTGTGGAAATTGAAATCTGAAAGGTTGTTCTCAAGTTCGTGAAGCCCCACACACAGGGAGAGGAATACACAGACAACTCATGTGATCCAGCCCCCTCTCGTGGTTTTTCCACACAGAAGGCAGGAATTGATCCAAACTGATTCCTTAGTAATTATATAAACACCTGCATCTCTTCTCTGAAAGCTGATAGGGTTACTGGCATTTCATCTCATCTTAGGGAGTGATAGGTATTAGTCTGAGGATAGAAAATGATAATCTGTAAAAATTTTTATTTGTATTTCATATGCAGCTTGACAGCTATTTCCACCAGAATATGAGGGACTAAGGGAAAGGGATTTTTTGGCTATTTCTATAAGCTGTTTTTTCTTCAAACTGAGGGAGGAAGAGCCCTAAATACAACAGGACATAAAACAAAACTCTCAACTGATAAAGTGCAGAAACAAATACAGGCATTTGGTTGTCTTACACTGCTCTGTATTTTATTTTGAGTTGAACTGAATGGTGTGATACAAACAGCAAGTCAGTGTTTGACAGTGGGTGAAGAACAAATGCACTGAACTTAGAGAACTGCTGCAGGTCTGGCTAAAGCCAAGCTGCTTCCAGTGGGTGTTTTGGGGTGCACAGCATTGGCCAAATCAGCCCTGAACGCTTGTTCTTGTTCTGCAGCACTAGCACGGCCTTCCTGCCATTTCCCATTTCATTTATGGCTCACTGTACAAACAGAAATTCAGCTGCCTTGTTCCCTGACATGGAGGGCTGTCCCAGAGCAACACGAGTGGCAGCCCCAGAACAGAAAGAGCTGTCCTGAGGTGGCACCAGGGCAGCTCCCAGCCCAGGCAGAGCTGAGCACCAGCGGCACAGGAGGAGCTGGGCAGCACAGCTCCCCTGGCTGAGGCTGTGAGCTTTGGAGAGCTCGGGGGGCTCGTGTTGTTTGCTGCATTCTGGTCCTTTCCCTCTGCCCTGGGTCAAATGAGGGCTACAGACCTCAGCGATGAGGAGTTTGGGATGACATCAGTTCTGAAGAAGGAAGGTGAGGGGCTTTGGAGTGGGAGGCCAGCGTGCTGCAGCAGTGGGAAGCACTGTTACAACTCAACATCAGCAGTAAAACTGTTCATGCCTTGCAGAGGAGCTAAAACTGCTAAAGAATGCTGGTTACTTTGATAAAAACACATTTTCAGAATTGAAGAGGAAATATTTTTATTCCATCTATGTTTCTCTGAAGAGACAAAGAGATGTACCAAAGCATGTGAATGTTAATCCCTGGTACAGGTGAGCTCTGTTCTGACCTCATGAACGTCTCATTATGGAAACTCATTTGTGCCTCACACCACTTTTCCAGAATGTTCTGTACAGGCATTTCTCCATTGGAGTCTCCTTTGGATATTAGTCAGAAATCTGGAAGGATCAAAATTACTTGAACAAAACTCCAATTAAAGTATGGGCAAAGCCAGAGTTGGTACCATCCTGTACTGAGGTATTGCTGTGCTTTCCTTCTGTCAGTAAAGGTATTTGTTTATTAAAAGCACCATTTTAATGTGACCTTGTCATGCAGGGATGCATTAGGACTTGCAGGGCATTAATGAGTCAATTCTGGAAACACTGAAAAGGAGCTTTGCTATCCAAGAAAGTTTTTTTTAAGAAGTACATTCAGGAAAATACAGCCAAGCACAATGAGGCTGAGATACTGAACTGACAGCTCATAAAAGAGTGTTTATAGATGGGGCAGCCATGAAGAATTGTAAAATGGAAGTCACGGAAGAGGTATGTCTGGAAAAGAAAACTGACAATTTTCTATCATTGCAACTGCCAGACTGACAGAGGGAGTGGGAACTTATTTTTCCAGCTCAAGAAAAGAGCAAGACCTTTGAATGGTTTTCATTAATATTGCCTGTGAATACCAATATTTCACACAAATAAAATTTGGATTTCAGATAAAGGAACGGGTGCAGCGTTACTGCAATGTAGCCATATTTCAGAATACAACGGGGGGAAATACATCACAAAATGCAATTTTCTTAAGTGTAAGAAACAGTGAACACCTCAGCTGTCACGGGAAAACTGATCCCTGAAGCAGGGAAGCAACCAGAGCCCATGTCCTGCGTGTCAGGGAGTGCAGCAGGAGAGCACAGAACTTCCCCACTTCCCCTTCTCAGTGCCAGTCCCTGCGGGGTCACCTCTGCACGACTCAGCTCTGGTGACCCACCACGAATGGCACTCCAGGCTTGCATTCATTTCACTCAGAAGTGCAGCTTGAGTCACTGCCATTGTCACCAAAGGCTCTTCAGGATGGAATTTAGTGACACTTTGTGCTGCAGAGGGGTCTGGTTGATCTCTGGGCTCTGGACCAGGGTGGTGTTTGCTCTCCTACGTGAGAAACAACACATGTATTTTTCTTACAGAAAGCCAAAACCGTGGTCGTGTAGGCCTGATTGGGTCTGGCAATCTGTGGTTCTGGTGCCTGCTATGGAGAGCAGGAATAATGTGGATGTAATGCTGGAGGTAAAGAGACTTTGGGGTTGTGAGTTATTTCCTGACATTTATGCTCTTTTGTCAAATTTATGGGGTTTTTATGATGCTGCTTAGAGGAGACAAGCCACACCACCCTGCTGGCAACCATGGGTCTGGAAATACAAAATCTTCATGCCTCATAGAGCAGATAAATTGTTCAGGACTTCAGAGCACTTTCCCACAGAATTCTGAGGGCAATTTCCAGTATTTCTTATCCAGGCCAAGGAGATTGTTCTGCCAAAATCACAAGGCCCATTTCATGCATCCTGTGAGCTTGGCAGTGAGATAGCAGCAGCACACTTAGCAAAACAAGAGGGGGGAAAAAGGGGGGAAAAGATCACCCAAAAAAGGGAAGGAACCTTAATTGAGGGTGGGCAGCAATACATGATGGCTTCTAAATATTCCCAAACGTTTTTCTTATTCTCTCAAGTCTTTAGCATTAACCTTTTGTTCCAACTCTTGCCACACTCAGGACACCTTCCACTATCCCAGGTTGCTCCAAGCCCCATCCAGCCTGGCCTTGAACACTTCCAAGGATGAGACAACCACAGCTTCTCCAGAACCTGTTTTGTTCCTCCCACATCTGGAATGACCGTGTCCCTTTCTTTTCTTCGGGGACTGGCGGAGATCCCGGCCAGAGATGGCACCCATCTGTATTTGGGGTTTAGTGTTTGTTGTTTACTTACACATACAGGTTTTAGGGCTTAGTCTTATCTTCCGTAAATTCGTTCCACAGATTTTTCTTAGATAAGTTCTTACATAGATAGAAGTTTTCACCGAAGTCACGGCATTACCCAACATTGTGGAGAATTTTAGAAGGAACTGCTTGATGGCGCGCCAAGAAACGCACGTGGGTTTGTTTGGTGCTGCAGCCCCTTCACTGAGGCCGTCAATGACCGCGGTTCGTGCCAGGGATGAGGAAGGGCTGCAGTAATGGATGAGGAAGGGCAGCGGTAGAGGATGAGGAAGGGCTGCAGTAATGGATGAGGAAGGGCGGCAGTAATGGATGAGGAAGGGCGGCGGCGGAGGATGAAGGCAGCAGCAGCGGACGCGGCAGGGCGGCGGCGGCCCGGCGGTGCCA
>VZRO01008086.1:148356-159410 GCA_013397915.1 Daphoenositta chrysoptera
CCCGGGTCGCGGGCCGGGCCGGCTCCCGCAGCCCTGGGGCCGTACCTGCGCGGGGCCGGCTGCGCTGTCGGCGCCGAGGAGCGTCCTTGTGCTGCCCCCGCCGCCCCGGGGCCGCGCTGGCCCGAGCGGCCCTTCACGGGGTCCTGGGCGGTGCCGGGGCTCTCGTGCTCCGGAACGCCTGTGTTAAAATAACCCAACGGGAGTGCTCGTTAGAGGAAAGTAGCAACTTGAGAAATCGCTCCAGTATTACCGAAATTTGGGTAAAGTGCAGTCTTTTGGTATTGTGTCGCAGGGAAAACATTCTTACCGAGTAAGACTAGAACTCGGGACACCTAATTAACCAGTTCTGTTGGGTATTTGGTGTTCGTGCGCACTGCCCAGTCAAGGAAGTAGGTTTTTCTGCAGGGAAAGGTACAATCCTGTTGAAAGCAGAGGTGTGTAACTCGGTGTGCCGGTTCTGTCTGGGCAGCCACCCCTGGGAGACGGTGATGACGGCAGCCATGCGGAAATACCCCAACCCCATGAACCCCAGCGTGGTGGGAGTCGATGTCCTGGACAGACACGTGGATCCCAGCGGGAAGCTGCACAGCCACAGGCTGCTGAGCACGGAGTGGGGAATCCCCTCCATTGTGAAATCGGTGTGTATGGTGGCGCGGGCCAGAAAGGGACGCCGCAGGGACGGGAAGTTCCTGAGCCAGCTGTTGTAATAGATGTGTATCATTTCGTAACTGTAATCGTTTAAGAGTTTAATGGTTTAAGCATTTGTGTATCAGGGAAGCTCAACAGCAGCACACAGTGACCCTGATAGTCAAAAGTTGCCTGCATCTCACACTGCTTCCCTCTGGAAAATGAGACCTACCTCAACTGAATAGCTTTGTTTTAAGCTAAATCCTAATTGTGTTCTCTTGGTGTCTGATCAATGCAATAAGCTCTGCTTGTGTATTTAAAGACACCAAAAATTGCAGTGGGTTAGTGGAATTACTGCCCTCTCTGTTTGCTGTCCCCAGCTCATCGGCACCTGCAGAACAAGGACATATGTGCAGGAGCACTCTGTTGTTGACCCCGTGAAGAAAACAATGGAGCTTAAATCCTGTAATGTAAGTAGTTGTGTTTGTGCCACTGGGATGGATCACAGAGTGTAACAGCACCTTGTACATTTGAAAAGGAAAATCATCTTGAAAATCACTTGAAAACTGCATTAGAACTAAACAAGTTAAAGGTTTAAGTAATGTGGTTATAGTTGATCAGTTCTGTTTTCCAGGAAGGAGCTGCTTGGCTCTTGGAACTTGTCAGGACTGAAGCATGTGAACATACTGATAAGCAGGAGGAGTTTTGGGGGTGGAGATGGTGTTAAGAAAAAATGTTTTAAAGCCTCTTGGTGTCTGTACACCATGGCTGTTTCCTAATCATGTAACATTTTGCTCTTTGTAGTACTCTGTGTTATTTATATCAAAGGGTAATCCTGTCCTGTGTTCTACAGATTTCATTTACAAACCTCGTGTCAGTAGATGAGAGGCTTGTCTATAAACCACACCCTCATGAACCACACAAGTAAGTACCTCCCTGCTCTGAGATTGCCCACAGCTCCTAGACTTTGATGTGAAAATGTCCATGGTTTCCCTTGATCAGAAGATGAGGTTTACATGGCCCCTGTTACAGTTAATTGTCTAAAACAGGATTAAATGGACTGTCACTTCCTCTGCAGAGTCACGGAAGATTGGGTCATGCTGTGCTGGAGTCCAGTTCAGCTTTTCAGGGGGTGTCCTGTCTGTAACTGAGTTTGTGGGTATCTGCAATTTTCAGCTCCCTGTTTGTGATCTCTTTGACAGCCTGAGCACAGATCTGCACTAGAAAGCACATTATGTGCCTTTAGCCTCTGATTTTGGAGGTTTATGTTTTAGTGGTTACTTGGGGTTTTTAAGGCAACTTAGAGCTTAATGAGTCTGTACTGCTGGGAGTGGTGATAATTCTGGAGGCTTATTCTAGGAATTCTAACACAGGAGACTTTTTCTGTCATGACAGTTAGAAATGTTCAATCTCTATTGTTGAAGGGGATGTTTTAATACTGTTTTCCCAGTATAGTGTAACTCCAAAGCTGCTGTTTCCACTCTTAACATCCTGCTGCTAAAGATGGAAATGGCTGAGTGCCACAAAGGGAGACTTGGACTTAGCAGGCACTCTTGGGCTTTATTTTATAAGTAGAAGTATAAAGCAGTTACACAGTGTGGAAGTGGGTTGTCTTTAGGGGACAAGAAGTTCTGTGTTACACAGCAAAGCTGATGAGGGAATGTACTTGTTGGGGAGGAGTGAGTTTGTTTTTAAACTACTCAGAGTAATTCAGTTTCCTGCTCTCTGTTTCAGAACCATTCTGACACAAGAAGCAATAATATCTGTAAAAGGTGTCAGTCTGAGCAGTTACCTAGAAGGGCTAATGGCAAACACAATTTCTTCCAATGCTAAAAAAGTAAGTATGGCCTTTGTGTAAAATGTGTGGTCACTGGCTGAATGTCAAAAGGAATAAAAATCTCTGTTTTACTTTTTTGCTTTGTCAGCAGTCTTAGGAAGGGGCCACATAGTTCTGCCTTTACTGTAGAGAATGAATGCTCAGCGTGCTGAACTTCCTCTTCTTTTTCCTCTTGTGAATGGAGATAATAAATTTTTACTGGCAAAGGTCTCTGAATCATCACTGGATAAAACATCTCCACTCACTCAGCAGTGTGACACTGTCATTCTTTTGCTGCCCTCTTGGTGCAATCTATTCACTTTTGGTGTCAAAAAAGGATCTACATTCAGACAGATCTGAAATACTTATGTGGGAGCAATGAAACAGTATTTCAGTTGAGAGTCTGTCCTCTGGCAATCCAAAGATATCATGAGTCCAGCTTGAGAATGATAAAGGAGTCTGGATAGAAGTCTTTTGTGGATCATAATGTGAGAACTGCTGATATAAGGAATCGTTTTCATGAAATGTAAGGCAGAACATGTTCCAGCATTACTCCAGTTATTGAAATAATAAATATCAGAGGCATCTATTTTTGTTCCTTTCTTTTTCTAGTACTGTGTCTTCAGTAATTTTCAGTAAGAATTTAACTGATTTACTAAGATTTACACATTGATAAACTTTTCTTTAACTGCAGGGCCGTGAAGCATTGGAATGGGTAATTAAAAGACTGAATGCTGAAATTGAAGAGTTTGCAGCTTCAGCAAGAGGAACCATGAGGAATTCGATGGCAGCAGCAGCATTTGTAGAGAAATGATGATAGTTCTTAGGCCTGTATCACTAACGAGGCTTAACGACCTGCAGCTTCTCTCCAGGCCCACATACACGTATCCTTTGTTATTTAAAGGATGTGTGTATTAGGCGTGTTATAAATTGAATTTGGAGAGAAGCTGAATTCTTACCTAGGCTGAGGCTCAAAGGCTGTTTAATATATTGGTCAGCTGGACCGAATTGCGGTTACAGATGAAGAAATAATTTTCAAGTGTAGTTCCTGTATTTACATGAACACTAACTTATAATGTTTGCAGATATGAAATAGCCTCATTTAGTGGTGAGGCTGCATATGGTGGAGGACACTGGCATGTTAGGCTAACTTTTATTTTTTGTGTGACTTATGGACTACCTCTTTTGGGACCAAGCCCAAAATTAAGCAGAATGGTTGTTCCAGCATTGTTCTTTTTGTTGATTTTTGACAGTTGTGTGATACAACTTGGTTTAACAGAAAGCTTATTACTTGATGCTTGAAATATAAAAGAATGTACAAATATTTTTTGATAAGCTTTTTAACTTGACTGGTTGAACTAACATGGTACTCCAATTGTTTTTCAGTCACTATAGGTAAAACATCAAAGTGTCTCTTACCTAACTACCAAGACGTAAATCCTGCTCCTAAATGCAACATTAATGAGCTGGGCATGCAGAACCTTAAGATCAAATTTTATCTTTAACTTCTACAATAAGTATCTCCATTTCTAAAAGCCCATTACATAAAGGTACAAGAAGCATAGAGCCTTAAAATCTTGTAAGCTGCTGCAGTAGTAGGTGTTCACTTCAGAGAATCAATTAAAGACTAAAAAACCTTTGTGAAGGTGGCTAAGGAGATACTTAAACGTAAGAGGAAGTAGTGTCTAACAATATACTCATTACCTTGATCACGCTCCAGAAATAACCTGCTACATCCACTAGATACTGTGTTGTTCTTTAATTTAACCAGCGTTCTACCTTCAGATCCCTTTTCCTTTTGAACTGACCTGCTCACAGTACAGGGCCCTTTGTATTCTCAAGGGTTTCACTGGGTGTTCTCCAGTCTCTGTTTCCTGGTACTCACTGTAGGTTCTTGGTACTGCCACATTTGCTGCAGGAGCCTAAAGGTCAGCCCTTGACACCTCACACCGTGTGCCAGGCTGCGCTCAGCCCTGGGGACTGCACAGGGACTCTGTGTCCCTCGAGGCTCCTTCACTGTGAACAGAAACGTGGCTGCTGGTGGTATTTTGGTGCCTGAGGCTTTTCCTGGAATTTTGATTCTAAGCTTACAAGTGATTTTAAGACTCTCTTAGCCTTTATGAACTGTAATGTCACCCAGCCCAGCATATTTGATTTTGCATGCCATTTCTGGTATATCAAATTGCCTATTAAGTAGTGTCTGCTGTATAGAGAAGCAGAGTTTATTTTAACTGGTAAACAAATGAGAACACTTCCATAAGGTTTGTGTTGGGGGAAGAAAACAGGAATATAGATATATAACTTTTAAAAATTAACTACTCTAAATATTTTTCTAAACAGAAATGGTTTGAGACTACCATACTAATTAGTCATTGAGGTTTGCCATACTTTTACAGGAGATTATTACAACTGAAATAACATTTCAATTTTAAAAGTGTATGTGAAACTTCTGCAAAACTGTACCATCATTTCTGATAAAAATGCTTAGCTTGAAACTCATTTTATATGTTTGCTCAGCCATTAGCATCATTTGATATTTTAAAGTCAGTTTTTTCATTTCCAAATTTTACTGCACTAAGGACTGCATAGTAGAACTCACAGTTTGGCCTTGCACTGATAAAAGCCTTACTGTTTAACTTTTACAGGCATACAACAACTTTTTGAAAGATAATAATTTTCTTTCTTCTATTTTATTTATATGCCTGCATTCTCATTCTGTCAGAGTATGGCTTTCTGTATGTGGCGCTTTTTAAATAAAATTTTGTTTCAATTCTGGCTAATTCCTGAAACTTTCTGGTCTATCTGTGTTTTAGAACTATGAGGTGAGTTACCTAAAATGAGAGGGGTGAAGGTGAAGAAATACCCTGGAGTGAGTGGCTTCTTTTATTGAAAAGTATATCCTAAAATGCACATTCACAGCTGCTGTGGTCTTTTTTGGTTCTTAATAACTCTGCTTTTCTGCAAATCTGGCTTTAACTAGCAACCAGATCGCACAGTTTGCTGTGGAGAACCCATCCTGTGGAAAGATTTTCAATCTTGGGCTGAGATTTGTGTTCAGATTCACTGCAGTGAAGGTGGGTTGCTGTGGATGAATGCACCACACTGCTGTGAGAGGGGCAGTGCAGAGGAGCTGTGGGGTCTGAGGGCTGGAAGGAATGGAGGAGGTGGGGAAGAGAAAGCAGCTACAGCTGGAGGGACAGAACTGAAGGACCAGGAGGAAAGAAGAATTTTAAAAAGGGGGAAGGGACATGGGAAGTGGAGGGGCAGAGGTCGAGGAGCATGATGTGAACAAATCAGTGCAGTGGACTCTGATGGATGCCTGCCCACCAAGGGGTGTGAGCACCTGTTCAGCCAGACAGCAGTGAACTGCAGGTGTCAGCCAGGGGTTTGCTTGGGAAAAAAACAGTTTTAACCACCCTTTCCTACAACATTGCTGATCTGTCTCTTGTGGTCTGTACTTGCATTTGTATTTCCAATAAATGTCATACAGAGTAAACATAACCACCCACTGTCTCATAACTGCAACATTTCCAGTCTCCTGGCCCTGCCAGAGCATTGGTTCAAAGGGAAGGTCAGCAGCCTGTTGGGGTTCACGTTTATGGAAGTACTGAAGAGTGCTGATAAAGAGCTTCTGTGGAAGCACTCAGTCATCTTAGAATCCTTCCATTTCTTTAGATGGAGGTTGTTCTTTCACTTGCACAGGACCTGTTAATTTCTATTTTAAATAACATGATAGCTTTGCTTTCCATGTTGCTGCAGAACTGAATTATTCTAAAGGTAAGGCTACATGTTACAACCAAGCTGAACTAACTGCTTACCTTGGGAGGACCATGATCATCAGCTGTGGACAAAATATGTTACATCATCATGCTGTTTTGTAATAACCACATTTAAAAAGTAACACAAGTTATTAAACACATGAAAAGAGAAAGTAATGCACAAGATTTTTAAAACTTGAGTGTACCTGAATTCTGCTCTGCAGGTCCTGGGTCCCTCCACAGGCTATTTAGGCCAGATATTGTAGAATGGACAGCTGAGAACTTGGATGACACTGCAAAATTATTTTTACTTTGAATCCAGGTGTCCAAAAGTTGAAAATTGATGTCTTCATCTGCTGCATCAACTAGCCTTCAAAATACTGTCCTGTAATAGGAAACAGCACAGAACTGTATCTTTCTCTTAAGATTAGAGCTGAGGTTTTTGCTGGCACTCGGTGCAGTGCAGTGCTTAGACAGGAGATTTACCAGAAGATGACCCGTATTGTCATCAGCATGGCATCATTTCCAGTGACTGTGGAGCAGATTAGGGTCAGCAGCAGAGAGAACAGCAGAGCTTTACCAGCACAGCCCAGTATGGCTTACCCAGGCAGAGAAAGGAGGTAAATCCACAGCTACCCAAGGTAGGAAACGTTTATTGACCTCTGCATTTTATACAACGGTGACCATAATTCTGTGTTTCTTGACAGTCTTACTTCATAGGAAAAAGTGCAACAACTGTATTATTTTAAATGAAGACAGAAAGAACTCAGTGAAGAGATGGTGGAATTTATAGCCTGTTGGACACCGGCTTTTTATTGTATTGTAATTTGCCTTTTTAAAAAAATATTTGTTCTCCCCTGTAAAATGCACTTGAGAAACCCTTGAGATTAAAGATAGTCACAAAATTATATTGGTTTTAGATAGCAAGGGATTTTTAAGGGGTTAATTACTTTTATGTTTTATTAACAATACAGGGCAGCAAGCAAACTTGTAATTTCATCATAAATTATGCGTGGTTGGAAAAATTCATTTGTTTTGCCTTTTGATCTATAAACATTGTACTCTTGAAAGAATTGCAACCATGTTGCAACAGCTCTAAAATTAGAAGTGTTATCTATACATACTAAATATATTCAAGAACTTTTGGGGGTGTCATCATTGGTATATAAGCAGCTCTTTTTTCAGTGTGGTAATTTTGGCATTGTGCTAAATCCCCACGATGATAATGTTTGCATAGTAAGACCCCATCCGATTTCAGTGGCTGTTCAGCAGACACCTGCTTCAGTTAAGAGGTGACCTGGGTGGGAGTTGCACCCATGGTGATTACGTTAAATCCATTACACACTCATCTGGACACGGGTTGTGTAAGAACACAGGCAAAGCTGGGGTGTGTTCACCTGAGAAGCTGCAGCCTCCTGTGCCTGTATCTTGCATTTCCTTGGTCCATAAAATGTGGTTGTGATGAGTGAAGAGCTTTCTGTGCCTTCCTGTGCCTGTGTGGAGAGGCACCCGCGGGTTTGAGTGCTCCGTGTTTGCGGCGCAGGCTGGAGACGAGAGGAGGCAGCTGTGGATCAGCCTCTTGATCTACTCACACTATAATTAGATGCACCTTTTCGAACTGAAATTTAAGCGGTTCTGTTCCCTTTTTAATCACGTCTGCCTTCTATCACAACTTCTCTTTAGAATATTTTTATTAAACAATTCAAACTAGCCACAAATAAAAAAATACTGTTATTATTGCACAGGTTTTATGTCCAGAGGTATAAAAGAAAGGTAACAAAATAATACCTCATTTTATCTGGATAACAATTGCCTGTTGTATTTCTCAGACACAGACTCAGTTTAGCACATTGTTAGCTTCCAAAACCAAATCCTGCACATGCTATACAGAAAAATAAATCGGGTTGAACAAGGATAGACATGCCAGGAGGGAAGACTGTCTGCAGCTGTTCGTGTGGTTCTGTACTGGTCCCCTGGAAATGCACAATGTTCTCAATAATTCTGTGAGCTCTTATTACTGGAGATTTTCTGCATCAAAAGAGAAACTACTAAGAGACCAAGCTCATGGTTTGAATCAATATATTTAAAAAAAAAAAAATTGGGGGGGTCATGCTGTCTTTTTGTTTTGCTGTGATAATAGAAATCTTTAGTTTAAAATACTCCTGATTTAATACCCATCATGTTGGGGATTTATTTGGCTTTTCAGTGTCATCTCTTCAACCTGCCTGGACCTACTTGGTCTCACTTTTTTGGCCTCCCTGGACCCCTCCAGTGTCAAGACTTTAGCCTCCTTGGAACTCTTTAAAATCCCCTTTTCAGATTCGTTGGATTTATCCAGTCTGAGCTCTTCATCCTCTGTGGAATTCTCCAGTCTCACTTCTTCATCCTCTCTGGACCTTTCAAGTCTTACATCTTCAGCTTCTTCAGACTTCTCCAGTATCTCCTCTTCAATTTCCTTAGAGCTCTCCAGTCTCACCTCTTCAGATTCCTGGGAGCGCTCCAGTTTCTCCTCTTCGATTTCACTGGACCTATCAAGTCTCACTTCATCAGCCTCCCTGGATCAGTCTGGCAACAGTTCTTCAATCTCTTTAGATCTCTCAAGTGTCACCTCTCTATCCACAGATTTCTCCAGCCCTACTTCTTCACTCTCTCTCGATCTCTCCAGTCTCACTTCTTCATCCTCCACAAAGGTTTCCTCCTCAGCTTCCCTGGACTTTTCCTGTACAATCCCTCCATCCTCACCAGGTGTCTCTGAGTACAGCTCCTCCACCTCGTCGGACTCTCTAGACCTCACCGATTTTAACTATTTCATGTTTCAGCGCTCCTCTGGGTTATCTTCATCGCCTGCTGAGGATGTTTCCAATCTCACCTCTACACCTTTTCTGGATGTCTCCAATCTCACCTTTCGGGATGCTTCTTCCCTCACTTCCTCAGTTTCCTTGGACATGTCTAACCTCACGTCCTTAGGTCCCCCAGACCTCTCCACACTGACGTTTCTGGATGTTGCTAATCGCACCACAGCAGCTTCTCTCAATTTCTGCATCTAACCCTCCTAACTTACCCCTTCTCCCTGCAACCTCTCTCTGTCCTCCTAAAATTCTCACCTTTATGTGCTCTCCCCTATGTTCTCTCTCTGAAAATTCTCACCTGAGGAAAGTTTAGGGCTTTACAAAATATCTCCTGGCATCTAAACTGGGCATGAAAACAGGTCATGCAAATCTATAACGGTGCCTTGTAAGAGCTGCATAAACATCAACATTTATTCTGGAATTTTTGTAGAGCACAGTTTCTGTCACTGATTGATAGCCAGTCTGCCTCAGCATGGTTGGTACCTCTCCCAAAGGTTTAGCTTTTTCAGTTCATGCTGGATTTGTATCTATCAGGACCAACAAACAGTAAATAGAGCTAAATATGTAAATAATGGCATCCAGGTTGTGTATCTCCATTATGACTTTAAATTTGAGCAAACTTCACAGAATTGCAAGCTGTGAAGCAAAAGCAGATGAGAAATGGGTTAGGGAGAGAAACCAGANAGGGGCATTTCACAGAGAGGTACAGAGACAAAAGATGTGGTGGGAAAAGAAAACTGTGAAGCAAAAGCAGATGAGGAATGGGTTAGGGAGAGAAACCAGAGAAGCCATGGGGCAGGAACAGAAGGACGTAGCTGGAAGAAAATGTCCCACTCTGCTGGCATGATTTTTTCCTGCCAAGCCATGTTTGTGGCCTGGGCTGCCCATGAGGCTTAAATTAATCTGATTGCTAATTATTCTACCTATCAAATCATCAGATGTTCCCATTAAAGAAGCATTTGTATGTAACACCCCCTTATCAATATATGTAAGTACTGCAGTTACTTGTCCTGCATTAAATACGCTGCTTAGGTAGCACAGGGGGGCTTCCCAAAATCTTTGGTGCTGTCTTGTATCTTTTTGATATCATTGTTATGATTGGGGCTTCAAAACCAAATTTGTTTCCTTTCAAGATCACTGGCACCTTTCTGTGCTAAAAGTGCAGAAACATGTTTGTCACAACAAATATTTTTAAATGTATTTCAATTTTGCAAATTGAAAAGCTTTGCTCCAATATGCCACGTCTGTCACAAAATTAGCATATGTTTCACACAAAAATAAAGAATAAAACAAATGCATGAAGTAAGAATTTTCTGCCTCGTTTACACTAGTTATTTCTTTAAAATTAAGTAGGAACAATTGGAATATGTGGGTTTAAGAAATTAACCCAAAATTCTATAGGAGCGGAGTTTTTTAACAGTTTAAAAAAAAATACAGATCACTGGTGCAGATCTTACTGTTGTGTGCTGGAGACAGACTGACATATCTGCTGAACATATCTTTTTTCTTTTTGTTCTGGTGGCTCTCTCCTGACATTAGTGTGTGGATTGTTAAATGCAATGGTTCTGGTCTAAATGAGATCTCTAATAAAGCTGAAAATCACTCTGTGCTGTAAAAATGGTTTGGCTTTGGATGGAAGGAAATAAGAGAACAAGACAAAAGTGCAAGGATTTGTTGAAAACCCAGTATTTCATCTCCTTAAGTATTTTGTCCTAATTATTTAAATGAACACTAGGTTAGGACCAAATTGCTTACATAGCAAACATGATTTGAGCCTTCTAGTAACGTTTTACTTATTACATGTGGGAAATTGACTATTTTTTTCTTTGTGTCTATAGTTTGCTATGTTGTCTTTTATGGATTTGTTTAGAACAAATGATTGAATTTCAGGTGTTGGTATCAAGTCTTACATCCAAAGGAACCCCATAGCAAGGCACCGTGTCCGATGGGAAAGCTGTCACGGCTTGACCATACACTGCAAATTGAAGACAGTCTGTAAAAAAA
>VZRO01008086.1:159443-169706 GCA_013397915.1 Daphoenositta chrysoptera
AAAAAAATCACTGGCTCCATGAGCTTGTTAAACGTTTTCTTCTTTAGTGTCTTATCTAGAAAAGTGATGGTACAAAGGGGCAAGAACAGACTTAGGTGCAAAAAACACCCTTTTAACCACTTGCTCGGATTCTGAGATTACAACAGGACTATCGACGAAGGAGTTAATGTGTAACTAACACAAGTGCTATATAACTAGCCACGAGCCTGATAGAAAACTTGGCCTTTAATTTATGTCTTTTAGGTAATTAATATGTAGTGTGTTTCCGGCAAATTACCGGCTCTGAACCACTGACCCGACACACTCACTCCCGTGGTTTTGGACAGCGAGGTAGGTCCCGGCCGGCCACAGGTGACGGCGGAGCCGGGACGCTTCCACACTGGGAGGGGCCCACACCTTTCCCGAACAGCTACGGCCGGGAACAGCCGCGACGAGCACCCGGTGCCGCCACAGCCCCGCCAGCTGCTCCTCACGGCCCCGGGGCCGCCCCTCACGGCCCCGCCCCTCACGGCCCCGCACGCCTCCCCTCACGGCCCCGGGGCCGCCCGGGCCGAGCGGAAGGGGCGGGGCGAGTCCGGGGAGGGTCAGGCGGAAAGGGCGGGAGCCGCGCGCAGGATCGGGGCGCTCTGATTGGTCGCCGCCGGAGGCGCGCGCCCGTGAGCGGCGGCGCGCGCGAGCAGTTCCGGCCCTCTGATTGGCCGGCGGGCGCGGCCCCTGCGGCGCTGACCTTGGCGCGCGGAGCCGCAGCCATGGTGGCGTACTGGCGACAGGCCGGGCTCAGGTACCGCTGCGGCGGCAAAGCGCGAGTGAGGGCCCGGCGGGAAGGCGCTGCCGGGGAGCGCCGGGCGGGTGCGGTCACACCGGTGCGGGGGGAAGGCGGGTTTGGGGCCGGGGGAGGCGGCTTTGGGGCCGGGCCCGGGTCTCACCGCCCTCTGTCCCCCGGCCGCAGCTACATCCGGTACTCGCAGATCTGCGCCCAGGCCGTGCGCGCCGCCATGAAGCCGCAGTACAAAGCGGAGGCGGAGAGGGCGGCGGTGGCCACGGTGAAAACGGTGAAACCCAAGAAGGAGTGAAATGTAAGTGGGCGGGGTGGGCCGGGCGCGGTGGTGCAGCTCTGTGGTGCGGGAGTGGGGTTAGCGATGGTCTGGAGCTGCCGAGCCCGCTAATCCCCAATATCTGGAGATAATCAGCTCGATTTGCAGGCATGGCGGTGGGGGGATTGCGGCTGCGTGCGAATGTGCGCAGGTGGCTGTGACCTGCTGACGTGTGAGGTGGGAAACTGCTTAATCTCATTAGTGAAGTGAGGTGTACTGTCTGACGAGATCTGCCTTGGACCACTCGGGGTTTGGTCAGAGTTTTGTGGGCTTACAGAGAACAGATGGGGCTCTGTAGTGATGCTTACAGGTTTTTCTGTGATATTCACGTTTCATACTTGCTAAGCCAGCAGATAGCCTCTCTGAATTCCTCCTTCCCTTGATCAGCAAACTCGTTGTCACAAAGGGCTCTTTGTGGGAGATACTATTTGTACCTTTATTTGTGGCATTGCATACATCACAGGCAGCTGAAATGTTTTCTGTTCTGAATAGAACAGCTTCTGTTCCTGATCTAAGATTAAATATTATTATTACCTTTTATTTGAAGAGTACCTTGCATATACTCTTGAATCTAATAACTCGTATTTTAAATCTCTTGTAGGAGGTGATCTGTGGTGAATAACTGCAAACTGCAATGCTGCAGGCATGCTCGACTCTGCAGTGTAATGTCATTACATGAACTGCAGAACTTGCCTCTCTATGTAAATTGGCGTGCTAATAAATGTAATTTCTGAATGTGTGGAAAGTGTTGTTCCTCTTGAAACAAAGTTTCTCTTCTGCAGAGACAATTAACTTTCACTTCTCTTAAAAGACTGCATTTAGCACAGTCTGGAGATTCAGTAGCAACCTTGTTTATTTTTAAGCCAAATCTCTTTTTGAGCGTCATGCTGATATTTCAGGTTCATAAATGAGTGAGAGATTTAGTTGTTATTTAAAACTTTTCCGCCTACTACATTTTAATGATTTCTTTGGAAAGAAATTGTGGCTAAAATCTGTATCGACAAAGAATAGAGTGTATTATTTTGAAAACTGGAAGCAGGATATTGTGCCATGGAAGTGCTGCTGGGGATCTAATCTCCAAATCTGTCTGAAACACTGAGCAGTGAATCAGGAGTTGGGAGACCTGGTTTCATGTAAGAGGTGGAGAAGGAGACACTGGAATCTGAATTATTTATCCTCATTAACACTTTGACAGGGAGGAGAGGGAGAGGGACATCCATTCCCTGAGAAGCAGGAATGGAGGGTGACATTTCTCTGGGCTGGGAGGCAAAGATGTACTTTGGGATGTGTGGTTTTAGGGGAAGTATTTGCGTTTTCCTGCTGCTGTGTGTCCTCATAGCAGGGATGGAGAATTGGCTTCAGGTTCTTTCACCAAGACTGAACTCAAACAGGAGGCATTACTTTCTTCAGAGTATAAGAAACCTTTTCATCTAACAGTATAATTAATGTAATTCAAAGTTAGTTCTTGCAAGAATAAACTATGGGGTTTTGTCTATCAACTGTTTCAAGTATAAAACTGTTTTATAGAATGGTATATAGACTTTATTCAAAAGAATATTACAAATACATTGTTAAGTAGACAGCTTATGATGGCAAGAAATTTTTCACTGAAGACAAAATACGGTTTTGTTTTAGTGACTTCCATGGAATTTATATTAACAAGCTGCAAACCATTCTATGTCATTTTTGTTGTACTGGACATTAGGAAAAAAATTTACAGTAGTTAGTACCTAGGAAAAAAAAAATCACACCAAAACTTTTACACAGTGTCACAACTTAGTGTGCTAATGTAACTCAACCTGTAGTTAGAAATAGAAACACCACACCATAATAATGAATACAAGCTGTGCAATAATATAAGCCAGCAATGTGAGAGAACAATTAGAGTACTTAAAAATAAAATAAGAATGTGCATATTCAGTCATTTGCCCCCTGTTGTTTCTGCAGATGTGCATCAGTCTGTGGAGTGGTAACAGAAGAGTCACTGCCTTTGCAGGCCTTAGAGCTGTGCATGTGCTCCTAAACCAGTAACAACTTCACAATCAACAAGGGACTGTGTTTACCTGAGAATAAATAAATGTGATGAGCTGACAGCATATTTTGCTATTGCTTATGATCCTGATCTATATACACAGGCACAGCGGCTGTATAGTACATTCAGTATCTGGTGATTATATTCTAAAAGGGAATCATTTACAGGAAAGGCTGTTATGAGACAACTTGTCTTCATAGTAGATTGATTTTGGGAGAGATTCAGTGTCAACAGTTGTTTGAGCTGCCATTAATTTTAAAAGCATTGTGCCGTAATATCAGATGTATTTGGCCAGAGAAGAAGTTCTGAAGAAGTGTTATTTTGGGTATGCAGATGATGGCTATTGCTTTGTGTTTAGTGAATGTGAACAGGCTTATTTGGAGAATGTTTTGATACTTTTTACTCTGCTTCCTTCTCTGGCTTGGCTTCCACTTCCACTTCTACCTCTTCAAATTCCTCCACATCTGCAGTGGCATCCTGGTACTGTTGGTACTCGGACACGAGGTCATTTGTGTTACCTTCTGCTTCAGAAAACTCCATCTCATCCATGCCTTCCCCTGTGTACCAGTGGAGAAACGCTTTCCTTCTGAACATGGCCGAGAACTGTTCGGACACCCTGATGAAGAGCTCCTGGATGGCCGTGTTATTGCCAATAAAAGTGGCTGCCATCCTCAGCCCTCGTGGTGGGATGTCACACACGGCCACTTTGACATTGTTAGGGATCCACTCCACGAAGTAGGAGCTGTTCTTGGTCTGGATAGACAGCAGCTGCTCGTCCACTTCCTTGGTGGACATCCTGCCCCTGAAGATGCAGGCGACGGTGAGGTAGCGCCCGCGGCGGGGGTCGCAGGCCGCCATCATATTGCGGGCATCAAACATCTGCTGGGTGAGCTCTGGCACCGTCAGGGCGCGGTACTGCTGGCTGCCCCGAGCTGTCAGCGGGGCAAAGCCTGGCATGAAGAAGTGCAGCCGCGGGAAGGGCACCATGTTGACGGCCAGCTTCCGCAGATCCGCGTTCAGCTGGCCGGGGAAGCGCAGCGAGGTGGTGACGCCGCTCATCGTTAGGGACACCAAGTGGTTGAGGTCCCCGTAGGTGGGATTGGTGAGCTTTAATGTCCTAAAGCATATGTCATACAGAGCTTCGTTGTCAATGCAGAAGGTTTCGTCTGTGTTCTCTATCAGCTGGTGGATGGAGAGGATGGCGTTGTAGGGCTCCACCACCGTGTCGGATACCTTGGGCGAGGGCACGACGCTGAAGGTGTTCATGATCCTGTCGGGGTATTCCTCTCTGATCTTGTTGATGAGGAGTGTCCCCATGCCTGAGCCTGTGCCACCACCAAGGGAATGGATGAGCTGGAATCCCTGAAGGCAGTCACAGCTCTCACACTCGTTCCTGACCACATCCATGACGTTTTCAATCAGTTCGGCACCTTCTGTGTAATGACCCTTGGCCCAGTTGTTGCCAGCACCTGAATTACCTGTGAACAGAATTACAGAAAGAACAGCAAAAAAATTAACAGGAGAATTTTTAAAGGAGTTGCATGGGCCAGTTGTTTTGGGACAGTTGCCTTCAGTCAGTTTGCTGGCAGTGTGCTGTACGTACCATGGATAAAGTTGTCAGGTCGAAAGAGGGGGCCGATTTTGCTGGACCGGACACTGTCCATCGTCCCGGGCTCCAGGTCCACCAGGATGGAACGGGGCACGTATTTATGGGCTGGAACAAAACAAAATGAATGCAAATAATTACTGCCAGAAGTCAAAGAAACAGGCTTACAATCCGCTCTGGAAACTCCAATCCACCTATAGTGGTTTAGGCTTTTTGTGGGTTTTTTAATTACTTATTTTACCCTTCCTGTTGGCTCTGCTGAGCACTTACAATAAGCCTCATTGAAGTACACATTAATTCGCTCCAGCTGCAGTGGTGAATCCCCACAGTAGTTCCCAGTGATGTCAATCCCATGTTCTTCACCAAGCACTTCCCAGAACTGCAAAGGAAAAGGGGTACAACACACTGAGAATCATTTATTTCTTTTCAGCACAACTGGTGTTCAGCACCAGCCCTGGGAACTGTGCCTGAAGCAGGGGATGCTTTGCCATTTACTTACCAGATCAGAACAGGGATCCTTGTCTACCCCTCCCAAATAAATTCAAGGGAAAAGTTTAGCAGACCATTTAAGATGCTTAGCTATGACCCACACACTAATAGGTGGAGGCCCTCGATTTGTTCTCTTTATAATAAAGGAAAACTGATACTAATTTAAAAGTTTAAATAACAGTTACTACTTGGTATGAGCGTAACAAAAAGGTTGTGAGGGTGTGGATTCGGGAAAGCTATTTTGAGTCTTGTCATGCACAAGTAGGACCATGGCATGACAGAGCTGGCACAGGCAAATTTGTACATGAGCAAGGCTTTCCACAAACAGCTGCTGGTCCTAAACGTCCTATCTTGACACTCATATGGATGTGCTCCTGTGCTGGGCTCTTATCTGGGCAGCAGCCACAGCAGTGTTCATGCAGACACACCCACCCACTGTAATGACCAGGCTATTCTAATATTAAAAGTCTCCTGGGTTAGCATCCAGTCCCATTCTGAGTGTACAAATGCACCAATGCCAACATGTGCATGTTCATGTTCCATTAAAAGGAATCAAGGTGAGATTTGTGGGAGAAAGAAAAGGAGGAAGAACACAACAGAAAAATCCCTCAACTGTCCCATGTCTTAAAAGATCTCCCAGACCGAAATAGGTAATTTTTTGACAACTTCCTACTTATCAATTAAAAAAAAAAAAAGATGGACATCACATATCTTAGAGTAATTGAGGAGTTTTTTTACTCCTAACCTAGAAAGCCAGCAATAGTGACTGCCCTCTACATCACAGCATGCCAGTGTTTGAGCTACACAAAAATACTCCAAATGACATCTGTCTCTCACAGGAGGCCAGTGACACTTTGTGTCACTCTAACACAGGTTATGCAGTTGATTCATATGATCCCATATGATCTTTAAGGCCCCTTCCAACCCAAACCATTGTATGATTCTGATATTAATGAATAAAATGTGGCAGCATTGCTGCTGCATGGCTGAACTAAAGTACTGGCAACACAACTTCACAGCCCTGGAATTACTGGCTCCGTCACTTGTCCCAGTATTTTGCAGAGTGTGTGAGTTCCCCCTGGGAATATGAATCCCAGCAGGAATGCTCTGGAGCACTTGTAATCACTGTGCCATGGTTATTGCAAATGAGCATTAAACTTTGCATGAGGAGCAAATCCAGCTTTTGGCTTTCATACCAAAATACTCAAGTTCCCTGCTAACATGCCATGCTTCCCACCATCGAATTAACAAGGTTAATTGTTCCCCCCAAAAGTCCCCATCCGTTACTGATGTTTGCATTGCTCCCTCTGATCTCCTACTAATGATGAGTGTTGAAGAGACCTTACCTTGGATCCAATTTGGTTCCCACACTGGCCAATCTGCAGGTGCACGATTTCACGCATTTTGTGTGGCTCAGAGCTGTTGGTGGCTACAACCTCACCCGGGCTCTGCAGCTGCAGTCCCCAGAACGAGCCCTTGCCTGCTGCTCTATCAGCTGCACCCAGCAGAGCCCGGCCCCAGGGGCCCTTTTATACCCCAGGGACTGTCAGCCAGCCGGGGGAGTAGCCAGCCCCAGGCACTGCTCCAGGAGCCAGGGGCCTCTCTGCTGCCTGGGGGCAGGTGCAGCAGCACAGGTGCATCCCTGAGTGGCTTGGAAAGCAGCATTGCCACATGCACCCTCTCACAGTTGATTGCAGTTCTCTGTGCAGCAGTGGGATGCATGAATATATGTGCATATTCTAGTTGTGTTTCGTTATTTTGTATTAGACATGATATATATACAAATATATGTGCATATGTAGAGATTATAGCCCCAAGTGAGTGATCTTAATTTGTTAAGCACATGGGCTTCTGCCACATAATTTAAATTTTAGCATCATATGAGTCATATGAGAGGACAACACCCATAATAAAAGCAGTAACAGCTTGTGAGCAGGGGCCCCTATAATCACAACATTGAGTGCATTGCAAGGCAAACTCCAGTCCACTAACAAGCATCATTCCCAGTGTCTGCATGCAGGAGGGAGACAGGAGCAGTAACAAAAAATACTTTGTAATACATAAATATAATACTGCACTCTCAGTGATGCATGGTCCTTAAAATGTTTTAAGAATCCATCATTTTCAGCCAAAACTTGAATTAATTTGTGACTAACTTGCACAGATGCTCTCTCTCCCTCTTTCTCTTCATTTCCTGGCATTAAGAAATACAGAATTTCTAATATTTCTTAATTTCTTATATCTCAGATGTACTTCAGAACTTGCCAGGAAAATGCTAGAGGTGAAAGCCCCGTTCCACTGAAGTTCTCTGAAGTGAACTGTAACATTCACTGAGTGAAACATCTGTGTTAAAGGAAACGATGTGAGGCAGAACAAAACACAGCAGAGTCATGTTTGGCTGCTGATAACCAGAACCAGTATCACTGAGCAGCAGAAACCCACGATGGACTGACTTCTGGAACCTAGAGCAGTTTCATTACATGTCAAATGACTGTCACTGCCTTGCAAGTGTTCCTTTTAAGGATGGGGAAAGGAATTATAATTAGGAAAGCACCTTGAATTATTTAGCATAAAATGGTGACACTGGCTTGACTCACTGAACATAACTGCTTTGCCACTTCATGGGTTGATAGAGATAAGGAATTTCTGAGCTTCCATATTATTCCAGAAGAAAAATCAGCTTACTCCAGGCTTCCCCCACTGCTTGATGACTTCCAGTTCTCCCACCAGCCAATGAAGGAACAGACAACTGCTCCTAACACAGAGTTCAGCACCAGATGTGCGTTGCAAAAGAGTAGAGAGCAAACATCCTGTCATCCTCTGCCATGCTATGAGCATACTCAGTAGGGAGCAATAAAAGGAAGACTTTAAATTCAGGTAGATTATTTTGTTTCCTTAAAGCACAATCATTTTATCATTTTCCGAAAGATAAGTATTCTCGAAGCCATTCAGTTTACCCAGCAAAACACGCAAAAAATTCTGTCCCATTGCCACATTGTCAATATTTCCCACAATGGCTTTGGATATTTTCTACAATTTCCTAAGAAAATTCTGAAAAGGTTATTTGGACATTTACTTTAAAAGCAAATCTCATTTTATTTATGCACATTTCATATTGTTTTCTCCAATCATCCTTAGCTAAGAGCAGTAATGGAGATCTGAGCTGTAAATTCAGTTGCTGCATTCTGAATGGGAGCTGCCTTGACACAATGTCAGCAGAGAGCTGCTGACACTAAATAAGTACAATTTAAAATATGCAATGTATTCACAATAGACACATCTTAGGAAGAGGCTGAATGTCCTAATTCACTGTCCAAAAAATATGAGAAAATAATTTCAGCAATAAATATATTCACTGAGCACATGTCACAAGGAAAGGGGAAAAAGGGAAGTGAAAGAAATATGCAGTCACTTAATAGGGGTTTTTCCTCTTGCTGAAAATAGCTCCCTAGAATCATGTGCCTCCTCTGAAGTGCTTCCTTATAGAGTCTTAAAAATTCTGGCACATGACACCAGGTAGATGAGATGCTTTGTGAAGTGGATGTGGGTTTGGGCCTCTTTTCCCTCTCCTTCCCTTCTGAGTTTCTACGAGCCTCTAAGTCTGACTTTAGCCCAGACCTGGCCTATGAGGGCCCTGTTTCTGTGTAGATTTATAGCAAGCCTGTCCCTGCTCAGCCCTGAGAAGCCCCAAGCCTGTTAACAGCCCCAGGCCCTTCCCAGGCACAGCCGTGGCACATGTGCAGCTGCAGATTAGCAGAGAGAGTCGCTGGGGAGAGAGGGGACCGTGCTGGAGGGCCGGCTCCGAGGGACTTTTGGCACTGGGGAGATTAGGAGCAGCCTGGCAGTGGGCACAGCGACTGCAGCTGTCCCACAGTGTCCATTATCAGGCTGCCCACTGCTTCCAGTGCCTCCAGAGCGGGCCCCAGATACCACAGCCCTGGGGATGGCCTTGGGCTGAGACCACAAAGAAGCCAGGCTTTTGTGGTTATGAGGCTTTTTGTTGTTGTTTTTGGTTTTTCGTTGATTTTTTGTTTTTTTACTGCAGCCCACTGGCAAAAAATACGCATGTGCAGGGAGGTATTCTGGGATGCATTTAGTTTTTAAAATATGGTTTGCTTGGGAGGAACTGGCTTTTCAGAGTAGCAGAGAAGCTAGTTGAGAGGAAAGCCTATTCAATTTGAGATAAGCCTGGCTGCAGGCCATCAGATAATTTTAGAGAGATCTGTGAATGGCTGGCAGACGAGCTGACGCAAGTCTCAACTAACCTGGGCTAGCTGCATAATCCTCAGGAATGCTACAAAAACCATTGCATTCAACCCACAGGCTCGGTTCTTGCTTTGCCATTTCTTTTGGTGCATTGGTTCCCAGTGCCTCAGTTTCTCTATTCATAGTGTGGAGCTAATAAACCTCAGGCCTTCTTCCAAAAGTGCTGAGAGCTAAGGAAGAGAAACTATGAGGGGAGAACTGTCTGCGGTTTACTAAACCTGTTTATCAAACATGAAAGCTTCTAGCTAATGTATGGAAAGGAGACTGGTAATCCATTCACACAGTCACTAGAACCTTCTGCAGAAAAATTAGAAAACTATTTTTACTATTGACTAAATCTTCTGGCAGACAATAAAGAATCTTCAGATGTCTGAACTCTAAGGAGCAGCAGAGAAAAGGGACACAGGCCTGTGTTTCTTTGCTAATTGTAGCATTAAAGGGCTTGAGAAATTCAGAGCTCGGGACTAGGAAAAAAACACAACCAAACAAAAAAACAGTCACAGTCACTGCCCACGGTCTATAGCAATGCTGAGGTGTTAGACCAAAGGTGAAGAAACCCGTAAGACGGCCCGTCCCAGACACAAGTCCTCTTGTCACAACCCATGTGATCAGATTTTTGACCGTGTGAGCTGGAAACGTCGCTGGGGGCTGGGAAGGCGGGATCTCGGTTTGTTCCTCATGCCAGGAGATCCGTCGGGCACCCTTCGGAGGGCTCAGGGGAGCGCAGCCCCGGCTCGGGGCGGTTCCCGCGCTGTCCCCGCCCGCCTCAGGTGAGG
>VZRO01008086.1:169953-206268 GCA_013397915.1 Daphoenositta chrysoptera
TTTTAAAATCCTCGCCCGTCCTCCGCCCGAGGTTGCTATTTCCTCGTCCCGTCCCCCCGCAGGACCTACCCCCGCCCGCACGAGTACCTGGACCTGTCGGCGCTGCCGCAGAGCTGGGACTGGAGGAACGTGGACGGGGTGAATTACGCCAGCACCACTCGGAACCAGCACATCCCGCAGTACTGCGGGTCCTGCTGGGCCCACGGCAGCACCAGCGCCCTGGCAGGTACGCTCGGGCTCACCCGCCGGGCTGGATCCCCGCTGGAATCGGGAGCTTTCGGGAAGCGAAGGAAGTTTAGCTTCACGTTACTGACAGCTGGTATAAGGTGCTAAATCACTGCAGTGACTAACGCAGCAAAACCGAGGCTGAGATGTCTGTGAATACACCACAACAGTAGGAATGCCCAAGGTGAAGGCAAGGAGGGTTGGTTTCAATGGAAAAAGCAATCAGAGTGAGGCTGCCTCCACCTTATCCAAAGGGAGCAAGGGGGGCAAACGCTGGTGTGTGGTTAAAAATCTGTTTGCAGAAGGAACGTGGCCATTGCTCCCCCCAAACTGCTCTTTAGGCCCTGGGGTAAGAGCTGGGGTTTCTGCCCTCCCCTCGGAGGTGTGGTGATGGCAGCAGCAGATGCAAAAAATTGTCAGGTCTCCTTCCTCTTTCTGTACCTCAACCTGCTGCTCTACAGCAGGGGCTCTCCAGCCATGCTGGGAATGAGGAAATGAAAGAAGTTGCCTCTTGTGGGGTATTTGCTACAGGAGCCCAAACATTCACATGAACTGACCACCACAGCAGACACACAAGTCTGATTTCAGCAAGAATCTTCCTATCAGCCTTTTTCTCAGTCAAGGGGAAGTAGTGGTTTGCTACAGATGGAGAAGTAATGGCTCTAGAGAGAATCCATGATTTGCACGCAACAGTTACGTGCTGGAGAAGCACCACTTGCGTGGGGAGGCTGTAGGAAAATTACCTGTGAAGGAGAAATAGAGGAAACTGGGGAGAAGGGGGAAGACAAGGCAGGTGTGAGCAGACAGCAGGAATCATGTAGGATAGAGTTTTAGGCAGTACAAGGATACAGACATGTATGACACCTGCCAGGATGGAGTGAAGTACTAGGACAGGTAAAATACAGCAACTTGCAAGAAGATTAGGCTGGCATGAGAGCTCCCAGTTCTGTCAAGTATATTTTAATATTGTTGGTACTAATAGGATTTAAAGTATTACAGTGGCATCAGTTAAGACTGTTAATGCAGAGAAGCAGTTTATGAATACTCATTAGGAAGCTTTTCTGGCAAGTAAGCTGCTTGTTTCTGAGAAAATAAGGTAGCAGGGTGGCGGTGCCTGTGTGAGATGGCAGGATAACAGTGAGATGCTGATGTAACAGCAAGGAGATAACTCTGAAAGCTTTCTGTTGCATTAAGACTGTCTCTCAGAGCCAGCAACCTGGGCTCCATAAGCTCATGTTTATGCATGGGCTTATACATAAATCTCTACTCCTGTAAAAGATGCTGGTCAGAGCTGGTTTTATGATGTGTTTTTGAAAACTCTTTGCTGTCAAAATCAGGAATGAGATGTGGAAGTTTTCAGAAGCTGTGGCTTGAATTAAACGGGGTCTAGGGCTCTTCAAGGCTTCAGACAGATCTTACTCATCTGCATGTTTTTGCTGAGTTTTTAATGGAAAAAACCCTCCTAATGGAAACCCACAATAATAACTCAGCCTCTGGTTCGAATTAGGTCATGCTGTGTTCCTCACTGCAGAGAGCAGAGGCTTTTCCAACCACAAGTGCTGCTGTCTGCAAACAGTTACAATGGAGAGGAGACAGTTTCAAAACCAGTTGCAATGTGTAGCCACCCACGTAGGCCAGTCATAACCCCCAGGTTCTTCTCCTCGCAGACCGAATCAACATCAAGAGGAAAGGAGCCTGGCCCTCTGCCTACCTGTCTGTGCAGAATGTCATCGACTGTGCCGACGCCGGGTCCTGCGAGGGCGGGGACCACTCGGGGGTGTGGATGTACGCCCACGAGCACGGCATTCCCGACGAGACCTGCAACAACTACCAAGCCAAGGATCAAAGTAGGATGGCTCTGCTTAGCTCTAGGATTTCTTCCCAGGTTTAGCAGATCTTAGTGTATTTAAAAAAATAATTTATTGGGTTTTCAGAGTACTGGTTCCTGCTGTTTGACTTACAGAACAGGTTTTTTTTACGTGTGTCTTCTACTCCAGACAGTGTAGCACTAAATCATGCTCAGGCAAGTTTGCACAGCTGAATTGTTTTAACTTAATCTCTTAAATCTGTGACACACAATCTCTAATGTACTGAAATATTTACAAGTGTCACCTCAAGCTGAACAAAGGAGAAATTTAACCTTTGGCTAGTCATGTATGACTGGAATGGTTTCTCTATGTCCTCAACAAAGCATTTATACCTGTGAGGTAAAGAATAGTAACTGCTGATAGTAGGGGCTTTAAATGTGGTTTTCAGAAAATAATTGAGTTCACCAGAGAGAATATTTATTAATAATTACTCTGAAGTTATTAATATCTGCCTCAATTGAGTTATAAAAGCTTAGTGTCCTACTATCATTTGAAGAAAACTTCAAATTTACTTCATTTACTTCATTTGAAGAAAAGCAGCTTCCTGCAGTGGTAATCTCACCTCTGTTTTCTAGAGTGTAAGAAGTTCAACCAGTGTGGAACTTGTGTCACTTTTGGAGAATGCCATGTGATCAAGAACTACACTCTCTGGAAAGTTGCTGACTATGGGTCTGTCAGTGGAAGAGAAAAAATGATGGCAGAAATCTATGCTAATGGACCAATTAGGTAAAAAAGAAAAATGTTTATCTACTAGTAATATTGGGAGTGAAATACTTGAAACTCAGTGTATGTTTTCACTCTAGCACATGTCAAAGTTCTGCACTAATATGCAGGCTTTAGTTTGTACATAAACTGAGCTCAGAATTCAGAATGCAAGAAAACCAATTGGTTTTTATCCAGGCCCCTGCCCTGATCCCCTTGTATAAAAACTTCTCTCTCTGTTTTCTTACAGCTGTGGCATAATGGCTACTGAAAAGCTGGATGCCTACACAGGGGGACTGTACACAGAGTACAACCCCTCAGCTACAGTGAATCACATCGTGTCTGTGGCTGGCTGGGGAGTGGAAAATGGGACAGAATATTGGATAGTTCGTAACTCCTGGGGTGAGCCCTGGGTAAGGAGACATGGGAACACACTTTTGACTTCGGAGGGAAGGTGGGGTTTGTCACTTGCAAAGCTAAAGCCTGTGGATATAAAGTTAGAACTGTCTTTGAGCTAGACTAGCAGTTTAAAAATTAAACCCAGCAAATCTGAAGACAAGAATATTTGGCCAAAGCTACTGGAGCAATGTCAGCTCTATCCCAAATTCTACCTTTCCAGGTTGTGCAACTCCTGTTATGGGCTACTGGAAATTGCTGTTAGTTGTAGGCAGAAATCAAGTCATGTACCTGGACTGGAGGAATAGGATCTAAATTCACCTAAGCAGGTTGCTCCATGAATCCAGGGCTACACTTCAGCTTGAGTGAATTCCTACATTCACTTAAATCACTCATATTTGGCAGGCAGAGCAGACTCAACAACATACAATTTCTACAGTTGTGCTTCCTAATTTACAATGCAAATTCAATCCTTTACAGGGTGAAAGAGGGTGGCTGAGGATTGTGACAAGTGCCTACAAGGGTGGAAGAGGAGCAGACTACAATCTGGCTCTTGAAGAGGACTGTGCATATGGAGATCCTATACTTCCTTGATTCTGCATGGTACATCTTTTTGTTTAGGTGCTTTGTTTGGAAGCTTCCCAGCACAACCACTTTTTGTTTAAAGAATAATAGCCTAAGACTCTTTCACAGTTCGACACCATCAGGCAGTTCTGCAAAACTAGCCCAGATGAAACACACAATGCCTTCAAAAAATACAGAACTGCCTTGAGATAATTATTTACATCTTGAAGTAATTCACCCTTGAAGGAGTTGTCTACCTTGATGCACCAGTATTAAAATCACACTAACTGAATTACAGAACCTGTACATGTAAATATCTATTTTTTTAAAATACAAATAATGTAGATGTACTGGAAAAGCATACTCAATATTTGGGTCTAGAGCTTATTTTAATTTCTCTGACAGTATTGACCAAAGATATTGCAATGATGCAAAAGCCATAATAAGTCTGGACATGATAAATTCAGAATATTAAACCCTGTTTCCTTGACCTCCTGGTGAAACAGTGGTGTTGAAAGTCTCAAATAATGAGGTTGCTTTTATCCACCAAAATGCTATAATGGGAATTACTTTGACCAAAATACAGTCTAAACACTTCCTACTTAATTAGTCTTGTCTTTGTTCAAATTTCTTGCTTTAATATGTAATTGTCCCCTTTTTCTCCTAAAGAGGCAAAATATAAATTGCCATAACCCAGAACTCTGCACTAATTTGACAAATCAGTGCCATATCCAATGTTACTAACTGGCATTGTTAATTGCATTTATTAAACAGATTTTTCTTTTATGTGACTGGGTATTTATTATTGTTAATTAATGTATGTGTGTGGTTGTCTCCACCTGGATGCTGCTGTTTTCAGTGGTTTTTTTCTGGTGAAAGGCCTGATGGACAAGTTTATATAGCAACGATGCTGGTTCAAGCACCTGGGTATGAACATGGTCACAGCATGACAAAAGCTTTAACAAGTGAAAAATCACCTCCAGGTATCAGTGCAGAGGAACTGTTTAGAGGAAGTGATACCAAGCTGAACACAGGAAAGCAAAAATAAACCTTGTTTAAACTGCTGGCAAAGTTACAGTGGACACAGAACTGCTCTTGATTATCACCAAGAGCTTGTACAGGGCTGTATCCTGAACTGATTCTCTATAGGGTGAATAGTTTCTATTTCTAATTCTACAATTTACTTAAATTATGAAAACTGGGTCTCGTGCAAGTTTAAAGGGTGAGAGTTAGCTGGAATAATAGTAAATCTTCTATTCAGAGATAAGCAAGGACATTCTAAACAGCCTCTACAGAAGCAACTTCTGCCCTTTTCAGGTGATTTCCTTTTTAAATTTACATCCAGTTGGACTTAGAATTTCAGTGTCTTTTAGAAAGCAGATTCTTCAAGAAACAGATGTGCTTGGGAAAGCAAAATGTGCTTGTTTGTTCAAGATTACTGTTTGTTTAAAAGTGAGGGGTGGAAAGAGGAATCCAGCCCAATGAACAGAGAGAACGAGTCATCTTAATGAAACTGAAAGACAGCTCTGGAAAAGAACAAACACCTTTATTTAAAGGTAAGTTACATTGTTGGGTGTATCTCCCACTGTTTGGCATCAGCCAGGACACAGTAGAGATAAGTATAAAAACAAAGCCACAACAAGCAGTAACGAAATTTCAGCACACATTCATATTTTGGGACAGTAATGACATGGTAATGAAACTTACCAGTAACATCTGATGCATCTATTTAGCAAAAAATAGATTCTGAAAGGTAACACTCACATAGAATTCATCTGTTAATGCAAAACTGACCTTGAGGGAATTCTAATATAATGCCAAGGGGAGAAACAGGCATTAGGGCTTCTCTGCAGCACAGAGCAAATCCCACAAATTCATCTTTTTTGCAGCTTGCACCATCAAAGCCTAGAGCATTCAAGACCTATTCAGAGAAATATCTGCAAAGTGTTTTTAGCAGGAATTACCTTCCCCATTCTTCAGCTTTTGTTTATTACACAAAGAATCAGTGACAAATTCTGCAAATAACCAAAATAATGTTCTTTCAAATAAATCTGTTGCTTGCTATCCATCCTCTTCAGAACACTGATTTATACTGATTTGTGTAACAACAGAAAATGCTTCGGTATCATTCCATTTTCCAAATGACATTAACATTTCTCTGATATGAAACACAAACACTCTTCTGATAAGAACTTCAAGGTCACCATGCAAGTCAGGCCAATGCCCTTCAGTCTTCTTCTCCTTGTTTTAGGTTCGTTGGTTTTGTTGGGGTTGTTTTTGTTGCTGCCTTGCCCAGTTATAGAACCTCACTGGTGGAGAGCACGGCAAAGCAGTGATCAGGAGCTCTGTGTTCTTGATGTTTTCCACTGCTTAGTTCATCATAATAAAGTTAGATTTGCAATGAGCTTAAAAGGAGAGAGAAAAAAAAAAGACACTGTTCAGTACATTACTATGATTCTCTGATTTATATATTTGCATATGGATTTCTGCATTATGCAAATGATTAGGATTTTAGGGTCTGGACAGATGTTTTTGTTTTGGGATGGAGTATAATATTATGACAGAAGACTTTCCTTCCTCTCCTTTCCTTGCTGCAGTCCTAGTTCCCAAAAAACGGCATTTATCTTCATTTTCCTCACTACTACCCACAGATTCTTGATTACAGGAAAATTGCTAAACACAGGCCCCTAAAAGGGAAGTTGTCTGTGAAAACAGCTGGCAGGCATTCCTATTTTTAGCAGTCTTCTTCCTAAACATTACTTGCAAGTTTTAAGAGATACAAATGCAAGCAGACATGCAAGGAATAAATGTGACTTACCTATGAACTCTGTGACAGGGTCATGTTCACCTTCTGTTTTAATAGTGCCTGCAATACTTTCATTCTCCAAGATTGGAAGAAAAAGCTGTACAAAGTCTGAGGTATATGGAGGAGCAATCACATCGAGCACCTGAAACAGCAGACAAAAACTGATGATTCTTCCACTTACAGGGGTAGGAGGGACAATATTTAATTAACACACCAGTTTTGGAAGCATACAAATAGTTGTATGGAGAACAAGAGGTCCTAAGTGCAAGTAATTAATTATGTATTCTTGTGGTACTCTATTGAGCACCTCATTACTTCCAGAAGTCAGGATCAGTAGGACCAAGTCACATCCTGGTGAACACTGAGGCATTGCTCAGAATCTGACCTGTACTTGAAGTATTTCTGAATATCCAAAACACATGCAGCTCATTTTACACTTGATCTCTAGACGTCAGTAGTTTTTGCTGCTGACCTCTGTCACAAAGTATCTGATGAGTGAGATGTCCGTGTCCAGCTTCTCCAGGCATTTGCGGATGTAGCTGACCACAGGCAGGACGTACCCTCGGCTCAGCAAGTGAACCATCCTGTCCAGGAGCGTCTTCTTCAACTCCAGCTGGAGGTGCAGGGAGGGAAGAGGGAACACATTAGAACCTGCTCTCAAAGTGTGCAATTGTATTCAGTCAATAGCTGCTATGCTACATTTTAACCATTTCTAAATTGACGGGGCTGTGAGAGCAAAAGCTGTTGAATTGGGTAAGTGACTGATGTGAAGTAACACAAACACTGAATCCTCTGAGAATTACCTGCTCCATCACATCCAGCTGCGAATGTTCTGTTTCAAAAAGCTTGACAAGAAGTTGTAGAACTTGGGGATGAAGCAGCTGATGGCATGTACTGATCTGCAAACACGACAGCAAAGTGACATCCTCAAAACTGCAATTTAAAATACACTGCACCAGACAAATTTACATTGACGTTCAGTCCCAGACAGAAATTAATTTAGAAAAGCATTCCATCATTTCTTTCTATGCCCAAGTTTTCCTGGCATAAATAATGCTGAGCTAACAAAACCAAATAATTAACTCTGAATAGATTCATCTCTGCATATTTATTGCCTTACTGCAAAAGACTGGCACTCAGTGCACTGGGTGTTACACAAGAATCAGAACAGTTCTTGCTCTCCAGGAAAGCTTTATAGACACTCTTACCTCATCCAGCAGTGCCAGGTGAACCGGGGTGTGATCGGTCTGCAGTTGGAAGTACCGTGGTTCTGACACTGTCCAATCCACCCACTTCAGGACACCCATGGCCACCACTGGGAACCTACAGGGAGACATCACTTTAGCACAGCAGCATGAAAAATAAATGGAAGTTTTATTAGGAATCATAGTAATCTGCCATCTTTCTCCAGCGGCACAGAAAAGCATGTTCTGCGACCCAAGAAGGACAGGGTGTGTGTGAAAGACAGGATTTATGTCCTCATGAGAGATTCCCAGCCTCTCTGCTCACCTGATGCACTGATAGAGAGTGCTCAGTTCTGCAACCAGCTCTGATGCTCCTTTGTTCTCATTGCAACACAGATTGTGAACAGTCTCGATGGCTTTTGAGGTCGACTTGAGTTCATCCTTGTTGATGCTGACTCTCTTGTTCTGCAAAATTGTTGCAAAGTTTGAATGCAAAAGTTGCAGATGTCTTTGGTTATTTAAGGAAAGGAGTTGTAACCTGCAATAAGCCTAGGATTGCATCCTGTGTCTCAAAATTTAGACTCGCATGCAAGTTTCAGAGGAATTAATTATGATTACAAGGATGTTTGCTTTATTTATTTCTCAATGTACTCAGACTTTCATTTGATCATCAGGATCTACACTTTTTCATCACCTCAGCTGAAGGCAGGAACATTTCATATTAAAATAAGTAAATCAAGCTGAATACATTATTTTAAACAGAGCAACTTCACAACCATGTATTTTCTTCAGCACAGGCAGGCTGCTGTAGTTAAAAATAATATTATTCACAGAAGTGAACATTACCTTTTTCCACATCTCTACAACACTAGCTGCGTATGCCAGTATGTGGATATATTTATGTTTGTGATCCTGGTTGATCTTAGCACCTGGTTTAAACAAGGACTGCATGAAGAGGTCCAGAAATGCAGGCACTCGAATCTGTGAAGAGAAAGAACATTTTATCAGAGCCTGAGAATCATGAGAGATGACTAAGAATAGAGTTGTTGCATCTGATATACCTTGCATACAACAAGATAACACATTTTCCTTTAAGAGTACATTGAACAGTTTTCTGAAGAGACCCAGACTTTTGACAAAAAGAAAAAAGGAAAAAAAAGGTATCAATTACAGACCATATTGCTAAAGTGTCAAAATTTTGCCCTTTGTTACCAAACCCCATGTTAGAACAATGCAGTGAGAAATGTGAAAGGTACCATTTAGGCCTGCTTTTAACAAACTGCTAAAGTGGGCAGTTTTGGTTTTTTCCCAATTTTTTTTTGTTAGAAGAATTAATTCTTTGTCGTCTTTATTTCCTATGGAAAAGTTCTTTAATTTAGCTATACATAAAAAGACAACTTGGAAGGATTAAAAAACCCTAACAAAAGTACCAAGAAGCTAATGCAAAACAGAATGCAAGTAGTAGATTCACTTCTACACATTACCTATAATTACAGAGGGGCGAGTGAGTGCTAATTTAATTTTTGTGTCCATACAACACTTAGCACAAGGCATCCCATTTCTGAGTGCTACAGAAATACGTTTCAGAGGTTACAAACAGGTAACTACTGACCAGTTCCACTGGAGGTGGGTCCATGCTTGTGAACATTTTGAAGAGGACAGTGATATCTGCTGGATTCAGAGCTCCTTTGGACAGCATTGCCCCAAGAGCCTGACAAGCTCGGGGGTAGGAGGCTGCAGTACCCAGGGCTAAGGTGATCTGACTGGCATCGTGGCCTCTGCAGGAAGAGAAACACACAGAGTGATTTCTTTTCTTAATTCACACATTTTAGATGAAGTCTCACTGAGTCAACAGGGCATATTCTATGGGATGTAATACCTTAAGGTAATTACAGAAATAGGCCTGTGTTTGCCTTGTTTATTTCCAAAATCTTCACTGAACAATAAAAACAGATACTTCTTAATAGACAGAAATGCTTTGCTTTTCCAGTTTCAGGTCTCTGGTACAGAACACCAAACTTTTCTGCATTTCCACAAATTCAAGTCCTGCTACAAGAACCACTCTGTTGCAGCTAAAAATTCTCCTTTTGCTGGTTAAAGGTCATCAAGTACGAGCAAAAGCCAGCAGAGCCTGCAGGTTCTGGGGAGTTCCATTTCCCTGATGCCACGGCAGCACTCACTTCTCGTGGGCGTAGCGCTGGACCTCCTGAGCGATCCGCCGGACAGCAGAGCCGCCCTGCTCCTCCTGGGCCAGGATGGACATCATGGACTGGGCAAAGAGGTACGTGTGCTCTCCGTGGCACACCATCTTCTGTGAAAGCACAGCACAAACCTCACCAGTCAGTCAGCAAAAACATCCCACAGACCGTCTGTGATTATATTGCAGTGAGAGCAAAGGGGGGAAAAAAAAACCAAACAGCAAAACTGCAAAGGAAAAAAAGCCAGAATGTAAACAACTAAACAACAGAGCCAAAAACCCAACAGGCAAGAGGAAGGTACAGAAAAGATTGAAACCGTGCAAAAAGAAACGGCTGAATTGAGAACTGCACTTCGTAAATGCCAAAATCTAGAGGAAAATCTATTGTACTTATGCTCAGTAGTTTCTCTGCAGTATTTAAACACTACGAGAAGTTCAAGGGCCTCTGAAAATCATTGTGCTATTTCACAACACAGAACACATGCTGGGTTGATTCAGATGGCAACTTTCACACCGATGTGGACCATAAAAGAATGGTTTCTATTTGCCAAGGGACTGACGAGACTGATCTTTAGATCTTGCAGTACATGTGAAGGACAACATTTCTACCTACACCTGTTCACAATCCATTTAATAAATATAAGAGTTGCATAAGCAACCCAAGGAATTCCTGGTCACAGAATGACCAAAAAGCATAAATTTCTGGGTTTTAACTCAGATGTACCTTCTCTTTGTAAGCTTTTGTAGGACATCAGGATTGGCTACAATCCCATAGTGGTCTGTAGCTCCTAACCAGAAAGCAGAACACTTCTTTTTCCACATAAAAAGGGGGGAAAAAACCCAAAAAACCAAACTTACAGCAAACTCAGGGAGGTTTTTCTCAAGGTTTTCTTCTCCTCCATCTAAAATTGTTGCCAGAGATGTACGCAGGACTCTGGAAAATACTTCTAGTTGCTGACATGCTGTTGAAACACTGGTAATTTCCCCTTGATACCCAGCATCAGATATAAGCTATAAAAATAAAAACATCACAGAAATCTTGTGTTATTTACATTTGTATTTCTGATATCCTAACAAACCTAGAAGAACACAGAATCTAAGTTTCACCTCTGCAGACACTGACTGGAATTCACATTGTGGTCTTCAGAAAAGGAAACCAATAAAGATGTAGCAAAAATAAAATAAAGCATAATGATACAATATGTAGCAGAGCACAGCAAAATATAACATTCTGTTCTTGTCACAGAAACATGAAAAACTGACTGAAACATTCCACTGCAGCAGAAATACAGAATTTTCAAACAGAGATCAAAGGAAAACAAACAAACAAACAAAAAAAAAGAAAACCCCCACACCTCAACAAAAACTGAAAAAGCAGTACTTCAAACTGGGAAATTACACTTACAGCAACCTGTAGCACAAGTCCTCCCACCAAAGTGTACTTTCACTAATTAGTATTAGCAGGAATACATAAAAGATACAAGCAAGACCACAGCTAATATTCAATGCCAGAACAATTAGCCCTCTATGGATATTCTTATTTATTAGACTGAAGTATAGTACCTTCACAGTAAAATTAAGCATTAAACAATCAGGATGGGCTTCTGCCAATTTGTAAAAAAGATCTCTCCACGTGGTATGTGCTATCATTTGCTCAAGCCAGGCTGGAGTCTGAAAAGATCAGAGTAACAGAGAGAAATTTAAGAATATCTATTTGTCAGGATCATGAAAAGCAAGGCTTTTACCTCTCACGAGTCCAGCAAGTTGTTCTACAGAGCTCTATTACAAAGGAGGATGCATTCCAAATTTCCAAGTTCTCTAAAGCTCTGAGAACTCCAGTGAGACAGAGCTGGTTTTCTGAAACCAGTTGTTCCTCACCCAAAGAGCTTTGAGGATTCAACTTCCCTTCCCCCACCATCCACCACTCCATCAGATGGAGGCATCTAGGAAGGATCCACTGTAGTACAGCAGCAGGGATTCCATGCACACCTCTCCTTCCTCTGTGAAGATGGAATCTGCCTTCCGAGGGTCGAAGTGCTTGATGAGTAAGCTCTTTAAGTGGTTCTCTACTGTCTCCTGGACTTGCATTGGCTCAACACCTGCACAGAGGGAACAAAACACTTGGCAGATGCAACGCAGTCCAACGGAACACAGCAGCAGCATCTCACATTTTCCAATGAGAACAGAAACTGCTCCAAAATTTATCAACACAGAGAGGATGAGAGGAGAGCCATCAGTTCTACTACCAAGCTGCACTGATCCAGATTTACAGATTTTCCATCTTTTTTTCCTCAATGCTAAACTGTTGAGGATCTCAGGCACATCACACTAGTCCCTTTCTCTTGCTCTCCTCATCAGACACAAAAAAAAGCAATGCCAGTCATCCCCAGGACTGTTACTGGTGTGACACCAAAATGCAGGGGTATCTTAACCAAAAATGGGATACCAGGGCTGGGGCACAAACCCACATTACTACACTCTAAAGTTCATCCTTTTAATATATATGTTATCAGTAGCTTTGATAGTATTCTGCAAAGTAACATACAAATAGCAATGAGTAGTTCTACATTTCTGAAATCAGAGTATAATAATTCTGGTAATGTAATGTAGTATTCATTATATAATTCTATTACAAAATATCAACGACTGCTTATACTGTCTATATAACAGCACCCTTGCCCTTTGAATGAAATTAAAAGAAACTATAATTTATGCAGTTGTTTCAACTATAAAACCTTTTATTACGTAGTTTGCTGGCATTTCATCAAAATATTGCTTCATTATTCCCCAAGTGGAATAAACCTATTATTATAAAGGATTTAGCCACATACAGGATGACAACTTTATAACAATCCACTTCCTATGTATGATCAAATTTGCCACAAATTCAGGTATTTTTGATAAAAGAAGGACTATAGACCCAAACTACACTGTATCACGTATCATACCTGTCTGAATGAGCCACTCTGCCAGCAAATTGACAGTCTGTGCCACTGCAGTGTAGTTTTCAGAGAGGAGCTGGATTACATTCTCTGGAGATCCTCCTGCTTGGAAATATCTGATGAAAGGATTACAAAGGAACAGAGTCATATTAAAACCAAAAAACAATCGAACTCTAAATTTAAAGGGAAAACAACAGCACCATTTATACATTTTCACACATTTCCATACGAAGTGACACCTGTAACACACATCAGGTTACACTCACCTCTTTAATGTGTTGAATATAGACGGCTCCATTATATAGTCAGGGGTTGAAAATTTCTTCAGGCACTCCTGCTGGACTTCGGCATCATCTTCTCCCTCCCCATCCTCATCGTCTTGCTGCTCACAAGCACAGTCAGGTCAGCCTCCCCTGTCCCTTTTCCCCCCACACTCCCACATTCAGGCTCTTTTTACCCACAGCAAGACACACCTCGGCTCAGCACCGCGAGTGACCTGCACCGCTGACAAACAGCGATTACTAACGGGGAAGGCACAAAACCCAGCACCGCCTTTATCCCGTTTAACCCCGGCGCCCGGGCCCGGCGCGCCCCGGCCTCCTCCCCTCACAGCCGGCGCTGCTCGCCTCAGCCCGGAGCCCCGCGGCGGAGCGGGAGCGCCCGGGGGACGCTCCGGGAACCAGCCGGGGCCGTTCCGGGTCCCTCTCGGGGAACACTCCAGGATTCTCCCGGAGGATGCTCCACACTCAGAGGTATGCTCGGGGTCTATACCCAGGGGTGCTCCGCGACCCGCCTGGGGCGGCGGTCGCCCCTCGCCCCGCTCCCCCCGGCGCTCACCGCGCCGCCGTCCGCCTCGCTGCCCCACTCGGCCGCGCTGCCCTCGAAGTAATCGGCGTCCTCCATGGCTCCCCCGGCCCGGCCCGGCCCNGGACCCTCGGACGGGCGGGGTGATACGGGCGGGCTCTGAGGGGAGCCGGGCAGGCGGTCACGCGAGCTGAGCGGGGGAAGGAACCAGTGGAAATGTAAAATCAAACTGCCCTGCAAATCTTCTCGGGGCAGCAGCAATCGGACGGGAATTGCTAGGGAAGAGGAAAAAAAGGGATGTGGGCATCTCCGGGCAGAGGAGGGGTGCTGTGAGAGCCGCATTCCCTGTTCTGAGGCTGTAACCAGGCAGGGCAGCCTGTGAGACACGGTTTGTTCCCCGTGCACGAAGCAAAGCCCGGCCGTGCTCACCCCGGGATCCTTCCTGGGGAAACTGAGGGAAAAGACAATGGGTCAAGAGGGCCCCAAGGAAGGGAGGGACAAGGAATTAGAGACGGATGGACAGGGGACAAGTCCCCGATGAAAACTGATCACATAATCAGGCCTCAGGCAAGGAGAGAGGCATGTGAGACCATGCGAGAAACAGAGTCCCTTTGTCTCTCCTCAGATCCGCTCCCGTCCTTCAGTTGTGTAAGAGTTTAACTGTGAGAAAGGGGAGGGGGAGGGTGTGCTCTGGGATTTGGAGGCCAGCCAGGAGTTTTGCTGATTAATTATTTAAAAGGTCCTTTATTCTCATTCCGTTTCTAACGGAAAAATAGTAAAATGAAATTACATTGTCTTCCATGCATTGCTTGGTAAGAAAGCACACACACACACACACACCACACCCTCCTCGCTTGGAAATAAGTTGTAGGATTTCCAACAGACAAAATCCTTGTTCAAATGTGGTCGCTGTGCTAATCAAAGGATTTGCTGCACTTTAAAGCTCAGTATAGAAAATGTAGCCCAGCACCTGGACTGCAGCAGAGCGCGAGTTGCGCTGTCGTGTGCTGCCCTACAGTGGTGAAGCCCTTCCTGAAGCACAGCTCCAGCGTTCGGGAGAGCTCGGGATAATGTCCTTTTTACTCTGCCAGCAGAAAAGAAAAGATGCTTTTTCGGAATAGAAGACAAGGATTGAAGCAGAGGCACCGGGGACATGTTTTCCACGTTTTCCGCTGCAGGCAGGGGGACAGTGAGGGACATCCCAGTGCCTGTGGAATCACCGGTCGTTTTTTATGAGGGACGAACTGGGAGTGAAGTGACAGGCTGAGGCTGGGAGCCAATGGAAATATCCTTGAGAAAAAGGTTTTGGCTCACCTCCATTTGGTTAGCAGGCAATTTCCATCCCACAGACGTGAGAAATAATAGTGAACTCGGAACAGACAGTGTGATTAACCAGTCTGAACTTCCTAACAAAGTACCAGACCTGAATTTAATCCTTCCCAAACCAAGAAAGAAAAAGTATTTTCTGAGAGTCTCATAAGAAACATCTCTACACCTCCTGTGCTTCATCAGCTCTCTCTTTTTTTTTCCTTGCAATGAAGTTATAAGATGTGTAATTAGGTGTAAGACAAGTTCTCTGGAGGTGATTTAAGAGTAACCATTATAGTACCTTAACAGAAGATTCAAAAAATTTAAAATTGGACACAAAGTGAGTTCAGAACTTAACATTCCAATGAAACTGAATGGGAAAACCACAAGTCTGAGACTTCATGAGGCTTAGGAGGAAATCCTGGTTCTTTACAGAAAGTTCAACTAAATACACGTTGTATGACATTTTTTATTTACGTACGAGAGGCTTCCTTCCCACAACCAAAATTTGCTGTGCATCTCCTGGGTAGGACATTTGGATCTGCAGCCTGGAGAATTTCATTGTGCCAGATCTTATGGCCTGAAACAGTCTTAGCATCAGTAAAGCATTTCCAGAGCAGGTAAAGGTTTTGTCTGGAGACAGGAGTTGAACTTGTGGGACTTCAGTGGTAATTATGCTACAAAACTTCCTGCTTAATTGAGTAGAAAATGGGAACAGTCCCCAGCACCAACTGCCATTAAGAGACATAGTGGTATTAGACATAAATTATACATTTTCAGTGCCTGAATCTTAAAACTAGAAGGTTTTTTTGTCTTTATATATTTGTATCTCTTTATTTGGATTGCCGTAACAGAAAAGGATTTTTTTTTTAATATATAAAGAATGAACAATACTCAAAGCATTTGCTTTCAACTTCCCTTGAGGAGAAAACTTGGGATCTGTAACAGCCAGACATTTGCTGAATAGCCCTTTGCAGAATTGCAATATCCAAGCTTGCCTCACTTCAGGTCAATAAATAAGAGGTAAAATCAGATTAAACCAAACAGTTTCAAGATATCACTTAAAATGTGATGAAATATTAAATGTACCAGAAATTAGTTTTGCAAACTAAACCTTTACAACTTTGCATGGAAACAATGTTAGTCGTCTCTTGGGTTTAACTGCATTCCCCCATATGGATTTGTGTTTTAAAAGTTTCAGTGAAATGTTCATGAATAAAAGCACTTAGATTTACCTGAATGTCCCTGGAAGGTTTTATTATGCAGTAAATTAATGCAACAAATTTTTAGCCAAATGCATATTTGACTACATTTTATGTGTAAAATATTCTTGCGTGACAATCTCTATCTAATGGGATTTTGATGAGGCAGAGAGCAAATTTTGAGATAAATTTTGAGACAGAGAGAAAATTTGGAGCCCTGTAAATATCCAGTGAAGGTCAGCCTTGGTGTCTCTGCTGCATGATTTGAGGAAGCAGTAAAGGCATTCTGGAAAGGGAATGTGTGTGAAGAAGAGATAGATGTACAGGAACATGGAAAACTACTTTTTTTTTGGTACCTATTTTGTTGGGTTTTTTTATCAGAAGAATAAACAAAGTACCAAATGCTCAAGCTTCAATTCCAACTATCAAAATTTGTTGCTTGATTTTTGAGCAAATTATTTAAAAACTGTACTTGAGGATTTGCTACCTAAAGGGCTGAATGTAATACAGCTGACGAAATAATCCAGCTTCATTTGGTTGCTTCCTAAAATAAAAGAAAAATCCCAAACAGAAGAGCCGATTTCCAACAAAACTGTTTGCCTTTTATTCATGTTTTTTTAAAAATATCCACCCTGGCATTCTCTGTCATTCCCTCTGCTCCTTGCCCTCTACAAATTCTTTTAGCATAAATTTGTATTTTGTAATCGTTAGCCCTTTACAAAGCAGCCAATACATTCAGCTAGAGATAAGGTAATAACTTTCCAATGGAGTAGGAAATTACAGCAGCATCGTTAGGCTAATGAGTTTTGGCTAAAGAGTTCTTCCTTCTCAAGCAGAGCCTCAAGATGAAGCATTTTTGTTTGTACCTCGAGTACTGGTAACAGTTATTCCAGACATTGAACACACGACACTTCACCAGGTAACCAAGAATATTCTGAGACAAAACAAGGTGGGTTTGAGGTTGCTGACGTGGTGTCATTGTAGTGTCCTTCAAATGTCAACTTAAAAGTTGGAACTGTATTTTATATACTGAGGATTGCTTAAAACACTGAGCCTCCCAACGCCCCAAGTACTTCTCAAGATGAGCCTCTGGTAAAAAAAACATTTTCTTGCTTCAAAGCAAGTTCCAGTTGATTTGCACGCTGATCATTAAACTCCCCCTTGACTGAATTATCTCCCAGCTCTATAATGGTTACACAAAGTGCCTTTTTTTTTGCAGTTCCTTAACTGTAGATATCCTGGCCTTTTGGGATAGATGCGTTCTCTGACCTTGAAAATTGGTGTGAGGATCCCAGACTGGATCATTCACCTGGGGAATGAGGAATTTCCCCCCTAAATCTCCTTTTCGGTGTTCAGGGTGATGGACTTTGAGCTTTGTCTGAAGCTGTTTCATACCTTTCTTTCGTAACTGCTCTATTCTCCTATCAACCACATCGTTAGAGGAGTCAGGGGGTGAGGACAGGAGGAAGCAGCTGAACCCAGAGGCAGCAGGGTTTGGGCCATGCTGCAGGACAGAGCAATCGGCTGTTGAGTTTCCCAGTTTTAAATCACAAACAGCTTCACAAGAACTGTTGCTCGTGGCTGCTCTGGGCTCCCAGAGTGCCTTACACAGATAAACCTCTGTAGGCCAGCAGAGCTTTGCCCTGTGAGAAACAGAACTCAGGGTTAGCACCAAAACTGTCAGAATCTGTCACTTCATTTTGGATGTTGTGCCTTCAAACAGTAAGAGAACAGAGATTAAAACTACTGAGATATTCACCACCCATTACACCCCCTCAGGACACATCTCCAAGGCTCTACCTCAGCACCAGTCTGAAACACCTTCCACAATACTTTGAGCTCTTCCACAATATTTGTTTCAATCACCCAACCCCTAATTTGTCCTTTTGTGGAAGCTGTTCTGATCCTGCCAACAGCAAACTGATAATGGAGCAAAAAAGAACAAAATGTGCCCCCTGGTGTGGCAATTCCTGACCCTTACACAGCTGCTCCCTCCTCGGCCTGATCTCTGCTGGCACTCTGGCATTTTAGTTGCAAGAATGATACAGTTCCAAAGTCACATCAAATACCAGAAAACTACAGATAGAAACACTGTACTTCACTATTAATAATTCACATAAAATTCACAGCCTAAAAACAATAGTTTGCATAACAGAACAACAGAACTGAGAGAATTCCCAACATTACTGCCTCTGTCCTTAGGCTTCTTTCTCCAAAATTGAGTAGTAGTATATGAAAAAAAAAAATTAGCCAACTCATTCAGTAAAATGACTGGGTAAATTAAAGTGAAGAGATAAATTCACATTTTAATTTTGAATTTGCTTATGTTTGTCTACTGGTACCCCAGCCTTAGAAAGCATGTTACACAAAAATCTCTAATGTCAGCATCTTCCCCCTCAAAAATGTATCCTTCTCCCTGTTTGGGACAATGTTTAAAGGTTTTATTTTATCCTATCATTAAGTAATTTTGAGGCAGACTTCCTAAGTGAAAAAAAATTAGGAAAATCTGCAAGTTTTGTTTTTTGGTGGATTTTTAATTATCTGTTACATATTTGGTCAGTTATCCATGTTACAGAGGTATTAATGCTGTTACTACACTGGGGAATTCCCTATGTCTTCCACAGAACCAGGCTAAGTTTACTGGACCCAGAAGCCAGAAAAAACCCTCCACATTATTATTTTTACGTTTAATGCAGTGAGAGATCCTATTTGCCTCCCCACCTCCTCCCATGTTGCTTTTCCAGGTCAGATTTGTGCTTTATACTGCACCCATTTCACTCAGCTCAGTACACTGAAAGTAACCAAGGTAAAAAGCAGTTTGAGCTTTTAGTAAGATGAGAATCAGGGTTCAAAACAATTAATGATGAAGCCAGTACTTGTGGCTCAAATTTTGGCAGTCTGAGCACTACAGAAACACTCTAAAGCAGTTTTACCTACCCACAACTGACACACATCCACTCACGGGACTGAAGCCAACCAGGCACCACCAGAATTAAAATAGGCTCTACTCTTAGAATTTGTTTTGTCAGTCACCAGAGGGAAAATTCAGTGTCAGGCTTTCATCATCAGAGCTTCAGAAATCCCCTTTGTAGCTTTTTTTATTTACAAAGACGTTTTAAAGTTTGCCATAGAACAGGAAGATTTTTTTCCCAAGGGATGAATTTTCAGAGATACCAAGCTGAGGAAGAAGGGCACAGTTTGGTTTTGGACTGCAAACAGATGTTTGCTTATAAATATTTTTACTGTTATAGAAACTCAACATGTATTTTAGAGATGAGGACCTGCTCCTGTGCGAGATTTCCACTGATAGCAATCTATGGCCCTGATCCTGCTTATTAGAGTTAGTAGGAATTTTATCATCTACTTCCATGGAAGAGGTCTTACGAGTGCCAGCACTGTTAGGAATACACACAGCCCATTAGGTACAGCTGGGGAAAGAGGAGAACTTACTCTCTTCCACAAACATTTCTGTAATTTTGTAACTTAGAACAAGTTTATCACTCTTAAGACATTTGTATAGCACCAATCACCAAGAGCATTGTCACTAAGGCACTGGACTGGTACTCAGCTGTCAGGGGCTCTGCCAACAGATCTGGGATCAATCTCCTGTGTTTATGTCTTTTGTTTTTACTGGCACATAATTTTTGACATTGGAAAATAAGATAAGTGATACAAAACATCCTCCATCATTTACAGGAACAACACACCACGATGAATTACAAGGTGCTCAGGTTCTGAAGCCATGAACATTTAATATTTCTGTGCATAGATTTACTGGCAGAAGGAAATTATCCTGCAGGTATCAATTCCGTGCAGCACAGTGGAGCAGTGTTAGCTTCCCTTCCTCTGGAGTTAGGATATACCCTCAGTTAAATCCTGCCCTCGATGCCACGAATCAAAATAGTTTTTAGATAAATGAAGAAAAGCCCTCAGGACTCCTGCCTATGACAGCTAATCCAGGATGCCTTCCTAGGCTTTTGCATCAAAGTCTGCTCCTATCAACTTGCAGAGCTCCAGTTTCAGCCTCTGAGAGCAGTTTTTGATGCTTTCAGAGGCAGCTGAATCCTTTTTTAGTTCTGTAGTGGATTTATCTCTCCACATTATTAAAAAATAAAAAAATCTTTAGGAGTTACCCCTACTCTGCTGCACCACACTGAATGTGTGCTCTGATGAACGAATTACTAAAACTTCTTGGGTTGAAATAAGTTACTGCAAATGCACAGTAGCTGATTTTGAAACCACAACATCTCTACAATTTATTATTATTTTTACAAAATACCCAAAGTGATCAGACCATATTGTAGGTTACTGGCTTGCCGAAGGTTGTTTTAAAATCAAAACCATTTCTGAGTTACAGAAGTGCCAAAACCAATCTTGAACCACGTTTGTTTGTTGTTTTTTGTTGTTTTCTTTTGAACCAACCCCCATCCAACAAAACAGTTGTATAACTTAAAACAGAAACAAGAGTTTGTGTTGGAAACTGTTTAAAAACCAACCCACCAAATCACGCTTGAGCAGAAGCCTCGTATGGCAAAGATTCAGCTTAGGGCAGTTTAGTGCCAAGGTAAGACCCTCCATAGGTTTACAATGGAAATACTGACACAACCTCAACTACAGTGATGCAAATGTGCCCTAAAAACACTGTATTTGCTTTTATTAATAAAAGTGGTAGTGTTTACATTTGCAGGTATCTTACACTTCAGCATCACGATGAATACTGAGTAGAATGAGTTAAGTTTTGGCTGTAAGGTCAGAAGTTTCCAAACAGATGAATGAGACAGAAGTGACAGTCCTCAATCATGAAAACAAGAAGTTCAAATAAATAAATAAAACAAAACTAAGAAATTTGGGTAAGCATTAGGTTGGAATGGTTCAATTAACTGCAAATTATGGCCACTAAATTAGAGACAGAAGAAAACACAGTTACTTATTAAATAGCAAGCATTAAAGCTTTATGGTTTTGTATTAAAAAAAAAAAAAAAAAAGAAAAAGAAAGCTGTTAAAAATAAGACTTGCATTTACCAGGCCACCAAACTGCATGGACTAATAAAGAGACTAACAAAGGCAATACTGAGACATTAAGACACACACGCTCTGTACTTGTGCAACTCAATCATATTCAAAACAATTGCCTTTTTCCTCACATAAGAAAAAAAAAAGCATCCCCTAAACATATCTGTTCATATAAAGCTTTAGGTTTCATAAACTTTTGCTGTCTTATATAGCTCATTGTTATTATGTGTCCTCCTCATCAGAGGAAGAAGCTTATTTTGTTAATCTTTTTTTAATGGAGGTGCTTTGTTTCTCTCAGACAAGAGATTACATTCCTCACACCACTACAGGTTTTCTCCATTTATAAATTTGGTGTTTACACCAACTCCTCCTAGGCTTAGAAAGATAAGGGTTGGCACTAAAATAAAGATTTTGGCTCCTGTAACTAAAATTAAGGCTCACAATGAATTTCCTTTCCACTACGTGTGTCCCATTTTTACCTAGTGGAAACGCCAGCCCTTCACCTACAGGCACTGGATACATTCTGGATTGGAGGGGCCTATTTTCAGTCACGTTTTCTCCTACAGTTCTACAAAGTTCAGGTGGCAACTGTCTAAACCTGTGAACAGGAAAGATAATTCTTGAAAGGCAAGTAACGACCGCAGCTAAAATTTTGAGACACTATTCAGTGTCTTCTGGAAGTAATTCTGAATTGAGATGGGACAGTAACTCCCTCACATCCCTGCTCTCCAGTGAAAATGGATTATGTGATTCATTTTAAGACTTTAGCCACAAAAGCAAATGAAAAGTCACAATTCTGAACAGTTGCAGTTCTCAGTATTGAAAAGGCATCCGATACCTGAAGCAAATCTAGCTGCACAGACATCACTGACCACACCCTCACTCGAATTTAAACTGGATCTCTTCCCAAAAAAAGAAAGCCAACACGGTCTCTTGGGTGGAGGGAAGCTAGTGTGAAAGGCAAAGAGGCAAGAATTTTGGTGTTTGTTTTTGTTTCTTTTCCTTTTAAAGTCACTGCAGTAAGATCCAGATCAGTTTAGGGGTGTAAATGAAGGGGGAACAGGGGTGTTTGAGTAATATAGGCTAACACTGTTCTAGATGTGTTATTACAGCTGTAATTTCTGACTCTGTACAAATTGTACACGTAGGTTTAGACACATGAAAAAGTAACACACTCACAGAGACATAAAACACCTAGGTATAAAATATAAAGCAGTGTAGTAGTTACTAAAATTACATGCTCTCTTATTGCTACAGTGATTTTTGCTCTTTTTTCTTTTTACTGTACCACATGTTGTTCTAAGCATATAATTTGCATAAATTATTCAAGTTTAAGAAAAAATCCACACATCTTCACTTTTAAGCTACTTATATAGTTAATATAAAACAAAAAAGGTTCTAAAGTATCTCTTTATTAAAAGAGAAATAAAAATGTCATTTGAAACTGGAATTCAGTGGCCAAATCCAAGGGCAGTGCACACCTTGTCATTCCGGTAGTCGTTGCCCACGCAGCGCAAGCCGAGGTTGGTGGGTATTTGGCCCAGTCTAGAGATGGTCACCAGACCTGCATGATGCCCTACGTGTCTGTTATTGTTCTGGTTTTTGTCTTTAGCAAAAAAAGGACTATGAATGACCAAAGACTAACATTTATAATTTGTAGCAAAATTTGGTTTTATGTAGAAACAAGCCATGTTTTGCATTTGGATAGAGATTTAAATGAATTAAAGCTAAAAATTAAAAAGCACGATGCTGCAACATCTGGTCACTTGTTGAAGACCTCACTTTTAAAGTGGTTAAGTTTGCACAATTTGTACTTTTTTCTTTTTTTTTTCTTTTTTTTTCCTTTTTTTTTTTTACTAAACAGTATTTTTCCTTCTTTTATAAACCAGAAAAACTAAACTACAGATAAATTTTCCCTACCTTGAGCTAATGCTGCAGATAGGGTTGACAAAGCTGTACAGCGCAATCAAACATACTTACATCTTAGCTCATTGTACAGGTACAGCCATAATCAAGGCACAAAGATCTTCTACAAGTTATTTTCAATAAAGTTGTACAAAATAATACATTTTACAGTCTGTACAAGAATAATAATCCAGCAGTAAAATAAAAAATGAGGGAAGGGAAGAAGAAAAAGAAGGGAAAGACTGTGAGGACTACAGTCCAGATAATGATTTTTAGAGCAGACGGGATCATCAGTGGACAAACTGAAAACAGTGTGTGGTTAACTCTTTCTGCAATCACAGGCCATACGCAGTTCAACTCATAAATGTCCATGGTTGTCTTTAGACCACCAAGACTGGTTTTAAAAATACCCTTCTGAAAGGTAGCAGTTGGTTTTTGCACTGTCTAGGTCTGTTGGAGAATTGTCAGTATTTCCGCCCAAAGCCACATTACAGTCAGAGAACCAAACTCAAGGATCTGTCTTCAAACTTGGTCTGTGACTTGGCACCTTCGTTACTCGGATGCAGTGAGTGATACAAAGTGGAGATCACGGGTTATAGGATTATGCCCACAGCAGTGCTAAATTACCTAAAGTTTTCTCTCCCCCAATTTTTGTTTCACGTTTTAATTTTTTCATCCCCAATTCTTTCAGGTGCTCCACATTCAGGGCTTTTAATTAATTAGGTTTTATTTCTTTTTTTTGTTTGTTTGTTTTGGTTTTTTTTTTCCTCTCTTTTTTGTTAATAACAGTGTTAGGGAATCCTCATGGAAATGGCCTTTTAAGTGTTAGGGGCCATCTCAAACTGTCCGAGGGGTACAGAAGCAAGCTTAGAAGTGCTGCTATTGTCCAGCAAGGAGAAAAAGTTGAGGGGTGCAAATCAATGGGAGATTCAAACAGTTCTCTTCCACCCTATGTGGGCAAGGGTGTTTTTTTTCTTTTTTTTAATAAGGAATAAGGAGTCCAAAACACAGAAAAAAGTGCTCTCCATCACAACAACTCGTATTGGCGAAGGTGCATGCGCTGAATAATGTCCCGACAGTCATTGAAAACCCTCCGGATGTTCTCTGTGTCCACGGCACACGTGAAGTGAGGGTAGCAGTAGTGCCTTCCATCTCCACTTGCTGTGCTGATTCTCTGTGCAAAGCAAGACAGAGACACTGGGTTAAAATAAAACCCACTGGGGAAACCCCACCCCGTCCCCAAAACTGGGCTGGATGAAGGTGAGATGTGCATGTGGGAGTTGTGTCTTCAAAAAGCGGAACTGAGCGGCAAAATGCCCACAGGTTTTCACTCTCTCACCTGAAACGTGAAATTTAAAATGATCAGAATTACACGGTGAGGTGGTCACTGAGAACTGGGGAATTTCAGAGAGGAATGAGAACTCAGGAAAATGCCATTATTTATATGCGGCTTTGGTGCATTTGGCAACACAACTCCTAGTCCGTTTGGCCAGGAAAAAGGTAGGATTTTCCATGTATAAAAATCCTGTACAAAGCTTTTATCCCCTTTTATCACACTTACAGAAAGCCTCCCTCAACTTTTTATTTTGCTCCATTTTAAAATGAGTCCACGATTTGATTGCCAGCCTCACCATTACAAGTAATTGTAACAATATAAACAAACAAACAAAAAAAAATCTATGTCCATTATAGCTTCAGCTGACCAGTAATGGGAAAGAGAACATTAATATCTGACAGATCAGGCATCTTTTGATTAGTCTCTGTCTTTAGAAATAATGCATGGAAAACAAATCTGGCCTCATTAATAACAGCAGGACTTCACTCATCATTCTATTTGGGGTTTCTTAATTCTCAACAGTTCTTTTGCTATTTAATTTTGTACAAACAAATATCCAAATAGCAGCTAAGAAACAGCAGTAAAGCTCACAAATATAACAGTGGTTGATGCAATGTGGATGTTAAATATAAACAACAGAAGAAGTGACAGCACTTTGCAATAGCAGAAGGTGAGCAAGAGCTTGGGTTTGAGAAGAATCACGTAAGAAATAGCCAAAGAAAGGAAATACTTACAAGAAACTCGTCTCTAATAAAATACTTGGCCCTTGTAACTCTGGGATCCTCACCAGGCTCTGGTGTTGCTGATTAATAATAAAATAAGTATCTTATTAAAACAGGTGTTTTCTGGTAATAGCACCAAAAAATCTCAACTTGTCCTGTTTTCTGCTCACATATGACAGAAACACACTTGGCAAAACTGACTGCGAGACAAGACAAACAGTAACATTTTTTAAACCCGCAATATTTCAGGAGAACAAGGGAATATTACAACGGCCACAGTACCAGGCATTTGGCAGGTAAGAGAAATGACCACAGGCAGGATTAGGGGGAGTCCCGAGGACACACTTGTGACAAAATGTCAGACTGTGGTCTACACCAAAGTAAAAGGATTTTGTCATGATGAAATTATTAATATATTCAATGTTTAAGAGGCAGGAATCTCTCATTATTAATACCTAAAATTCAACATTACAATCTGGCTGAAAGACATTGATGATTACATCTACTTAAGAGTTTTCAAGTCTTAGCTGAAGCTACCAAAACCATCACAAAGGTGATTAACAAGGAAATGATAAACTGCAAATAAAACTTAGAAATCTTACCATCATCTGGTGTAGTGTAGCGAGCAAATTCTGGAAAGTAGTCTTCAATTTTAGATTTCCCTGCCAAAACTTTCTCTGCTAGCAAATCTTGTTTATTCAGGAAAAGGATTACTGAAATGGTCCGTAGCCACCTGTGAAAATAGAAACCAAACACTGTGAGAAGGCACAGCCCAGATCACACAGAAACCTAAAGTCACACAAAATGTCTGGAGACAAGATCATGACACTGAAATGATTTGGAGAGGTTCCTTTTATACCTGAACCCCTGAGGGTGTAATGCCAGGTGTGCACACCCTGAGCTTATTTGGGTGCTCCTCACTTTGTGCTGTTAATCCAAACCCATCCCAGAGGAACATTTCCACCTCCCAAAGCACTGATCCATCACTGCTTTAATTACTTCAGCCTCAATATGGCAACCACCAATTAGCAGCCGTGCAGAGCTCTTTTCAATGAGCTGAGTGTAATACACATTGAAGGTGTGGGGCTGTGACCAAAGGACCAGCCCAGACTGTGCTGGGAGATGTGAATAACAGAGCCCCCCGTGCTGTTAACCCTGGTGGGCAGCCCAGCACCACACACTCCTCACTCACCTTCCTCCTCAGGGGATGGAGGAGGAGGAAAGGATGAATGAAAGCAAAAAGATCTGGGGGTCAAGATAAAATACAAATAGTGATTGCTTAATTAGTGAAGGATAAGTGGAAGTGAGGAGAAGACAAAACCAGTGATGCAAAGGCAATCACTCACCATCTCCTGTGGGCAGACCAATACCCAGCAAGCTGGGTAACCTCCCAAAATCCCCTCTTTTCCCTCTTACTGCAGAGCATGAGGTTAAGTGGCATGGAACACACCCATGGTCAGTTTAGGTCTGCCCACCCGTGTCCCCTCCCAAAACCCCCGTGGATTCACTGCAGGGGCAGAGTGAGGATCAGAGAGGGCCTTGATGCCCTGCACACACAGCTCAGCAGCATTAGTGTGTGATCAGCATTGTTCTGGGCAAATCCTAAACCACGGCACTGTAGGAGCTGCTATGGAGAAAATGCACTTTGTCCCAGCCAGGCTCATCCACGAGTGGTGACTGCAGTGTGAGACAGGATCAGTAACCAGTGGTAAGAGCCATTCACAGACCTGTTGTTCCAGATACTCTTGAAGAGGTTTAGTGCTTCCTGCAGCCGGTTGGTCTGATTGTCCTCTCGTATCACCATGTTGTAGCTACTGCTCGCCACCACAAATATGATAGCAGTCACATCTAAACCAAGAAATACCCTTCAGTTAATGCCAAACTTCAGAAGAAATATCCAGGAATCATGAAGTTCAGTAAGAAGCTGCCAGACTCTCAGCTCCATGCAGAGAACAGGCTGGGATGATGCTGCTGACAGCTTTTTAGGTACCAGGAATCAAAAAGAGAAAGTGAAGAAACCATGAAAGACAGGCAAGGCAGGCCCCAGAACAGAAGCTGAGAGAATGACAGAAAATGTAGGAAAGAAAGGAACTGAAGCAAGAGAGGGAAACTGAAGAAAGCCAAGAGGAGAATTTAAAGAAGATTTAAAACATGTAAAGAAAATTGGAAACAACTGTGAACTATCAGGAAAGGACAGGAAGGCCCTTGGGGGGAAACCTCAGGACAAACAACACTTTTGATCTGTGTGAAGAGTAATAATGACAGCAGCAGACTGCAGTGAATTCATGGCTAATTGCTCTGGTTCCCCTGTAATGTGTTTCACTGCTCAGAGCCCCATCTCTTCCCTGGAGGCATTCCCAGGATCACGGGATCCCTGTGTCTCTGTGGGGCGGTGCTGCTCCAGGCCCTCACACCAACTTCAGGCTCATCTGCCTCAGGCAGCAGCAGCAGAAGAGATGAGTCAGACCATGAGCTAACAGGAAGAGGAAGGAGCAGAGGTAAAACCCAAACAAATCTGTTATTAATAGCACAGGAGAAAATACTGCACAGTCCTTCCACACACACACAGTGTCCAGGTGATTCTGTGACAGAACTGTAGCAATGTGCCATGAATTCTAAGTTGCATTCTGCTTTATTTATTCTCTAGGATCTCACTGTAACTTTTCTACAAAAAGGTGGACTTTTGTGTGTAACTTCATCAATATTTTGTCCAAACAACAAAGAGAAAATATTTTCACCAGTGTAGGTTTAAAAACACTTATGTGGAGAAAGGTTTCACATCTAAACAGAGATAGAGAGTAAAACGAAGAGCTGCAGTGAGGGTACCTGTCACACTTCAGGGGAGACACAAAACTGCCTAATTTCAGTCATGTGGGAATTGAACCTGACCTAAACTCACGGGGACACTGGTGTTAAGAGACTGCAGCTCTCACCAGATGTGACACCACCTCTAACCAAACAGATGATCCCTACAACCTCATTCTCCATTACTGCCTCAGTGCTGATTCAGGAACAAGCACCACGACAGAGCAAAGTGGCTGCAATTATACACAAACCCATGATATTCTGATTTTATGCATATAATAATTACCCTGTATTTTGTATTTTGCATAAGCACATACATATGTAAACCTGCATGTGGAATATAGAACGTGGCTTGGAATTTACACTCTCATAGATGGTAAATAATGCACAAAGCCACCTCCAAAATTAACTACTTAAATGAAGAGAGAGAAGCCAAAAAATAAAGGGCCAAGCTGAAGTTATCAAACTCAAAGTCCTCTCCACCTACATTCTCCCTGAAGATGCTCTATGTAACTACAGGAGTTTACGTGTCAAGAAAAACTCCATCCTATATGACTGTTAGTTAACTCCTTACTGAGCTACATGGGAAGATGATGGATTTCACACAGTTGAGAAAATGAAGATTAGGGACTACAATTTTGCAGAGTACTATTTTATAAAGCCAACAGAAATTCTAATCCTACCATTAAAACACTGGATCCATTTTCGGCGTTCATCTCGTTGCCCTCCGACATCAAACATACTGAGAAAAAAACATAAATCCAGTCAGTCAGAATCATTTTGTGCTGAATTTTTTGTTTGTGTCTGCATGCAAACAGAAAAGGTAAGAAATTTTAGGAATTCTGTGTCACAGAAGCTAAAAGGGATCTTGTATTACAAGAACCTGAACAGCTAAACAGTCCATGAACACATGCATGCAGAGAAAATGGATTTAAAACGTTTTGTTCTTTGTGATTTAAAATAAAGCAGAAATTGCACACCAATTTTCATTTCATCTTCAAGCCAGACTACTAAATTAAAATATCATAAAATACTTGCTTTCTATTAAACACCAATACTTGAGAAATACAGTAGTCTCAATGATTGTATGGTAGGCTCTCCTCCCAGCTTAGCCATGTATTTGTCTGTGTTGTATTAAAAAATGGAAAAACATTAAAAAAGTAAAAAATTATACTCACTGAAAATTTACTTTATCCACCTGGAACTTGGTTTCAAAAATTCCTGATGTCAAAACTCTGCATCTGAGAAGATCCTAAAGCATAACAAGAAATTCATTGATTCAACACAGATATTTAGGGAGTTTCCATATATTCAGCACTGGAAATAAACCCCTTTTATTCCGTGCTGTAGTGCAACACCACGGAACAGCACTGGAGTGTTCAGTGTCACAGAAGCACAAGGGAAATCTTGTAAGTGATGTAACCTTGTAAGTCATTTATGTGTATAAACAATGCAAAGGACAAAGCCATTTTTACTGGAATACTAAAGACGTCCAGTGCATGGCAATACCTGAAACGGCAATTAGAAAATGAATGAATTACCCCAAGGCGAAGGGGGCAGATAAATTGTGTCATTTCCTAACCAAGCTCCACATACCTGGTCAGAGGGGGTGTACTCGTTCTGTTTGACTATGTCAATCTTGTCTAGAAAACTGCGGAGAGGAAAGAAAAACCAGAAACTTTAGTCTCAAATCAGACAAACTTTCTAATGCTTTCCTAACTGACAGTTCCCAGGTAAATTCTGGTGTATTTTAACGCTCCGAGGCTCACAAAATGATGAAGGATCAGACACGGGCGCTGCCGGCAGCAGCCGGCAGAGGGCCGGGCCCAGCGCCGGGAATCGGGCGGGAACCTCAGCCCAGCCCCTCCCCACACGCCCCGCCAGTTTCATTTAGCTCCTTTATTCACACGAATCCTACGGTATAACCTGCTGCTATTAACGCTACAGCAATGACTCAAGCGAATTGCCCACATGTGCTTCCCTGAAAGTAAAATGAGTATTTTTAAACAACTTATCAACTCTATAGTTCTTTAAATAAATGAAAGCCCTTAACCAATTTCAGTCTGAGTTCAGTTAAGTGAGAGGGAACACTGATTTTTCTGTCAGCTGCTGTATCAGTGTTTCAATTTACTTTCTGGAGAAGCAGCAGTAGATGGCTAAATGGGTAGTAAGAGATATATTTCATTCAAATTCATTAGGCATTACCTACAGATGATACTCCAGAGTATTTAATTTTTTTTTTATACCTATTAACTATAACCTCATAATTATCTTTCACTTCAACTCCAAGAGCAAAAATCTCAAGGAATTAGTTAATTCTGTTTTATCGTGGTGGCAAAGCAGCAGCTCAGGATGCAATTTTATGGTGTTTGCCCCCAGTCCCACTGCCCAACACCAGGCCCTGGGGCAGTGCCCCTGCTCAGCCCCTTCCACTTGAGCAGTGCCTTTCCCCCTAACATTAATGATTAATCAACCCTTAAACCAATAGGCTTCGAGCTGCCTTTGAAATTCCTCCGCATGAATTGTTTTCTCTCTGAAGCAGAAATCACAAAGAAAAGGCGAATTTTCCCTGCCTCCTTTAACGTGCATTAACAACAGTCACAGCTTAAAGGGGGGGAAAGGGAGCCCTGTCCCAGATTCACAAATAAAAAAACCCAACCCCAAGTAAAACCACCAGGACTCAGCCCCAGTTTCAACCCCATCTGACAGCCTAAAATACCTAATGAGGAGCAGGGAAAGGCGGAAAAATAATCCTAGATTTTGACAACAGCTTCAGTGCAATGCCCTTTTCACCAGGAACTACATGATCTTGTTTCAGAGACATATGAAAATTAAGTTTTGTTTAGACCGAGTTACAGAATTTCAAACACATTAAAATGTATTTTAAGTTAACATGCTACAAAAACACGTGAGACAAAGTGCAAAGATCAATTTCCATCATGGAACGTGACATGGCCACAGACACACAAGGATAAAGTGGTGACAAACTGTGCTCTGCAATCTGCAAGCTGGATTTTTTTCCTCATATCTTCCAGGCTGTTAAGTCATTTTTTTATTCTTTTTTTTTTTTTAAATCCGAAGGGAAGAAATAAAACTCTCTGTTCAGTACACAGGGGATGTTAAATACGTACAAGAGCCGTGAGTTCCAAGTAGCAGGAGTGTTTCCACCCCATCCTCTCCCCTCAGAGCAGTTTCAGAATCACGTGGCAATTTCACAAGTTGGAGGATGCTTGAAAAATGTTCTGAACAGAACATGTTCATCAAGATACAAAGGTGATTACTGCAATCACCCAGCCCTTCTGTATGAACTTATCCAAGCAGAACATTTTATGCTGGGTTCCACAAGAGGTGGGTTTTTGGTTTTGTTTTGGGTTTGGTTTTCTTTTCTTTTCTTTTGTTTTATTTTTAAACCCTCTGCTAATCAGCTTAATGGATTTTGGAAACTGAAAATTAGAAAATAACAACAAGATATTGCTATAACCTGGAACTGAAAGTACAAACCTCTTACTGTTGTTTATGCAGACTATTTTTAGGACTATGATTTCCTTGAAAAACATCAGCCACATAGGAGCAGCAGTACTGTACTTGAGATGAATTCCAACAGCAATGCTCATGCCAGGTAAAACAAGTTCGAATGGAATAAACATTTCTTCCTCCCCCAAAACAAGCTCCAACATTCAGCAACATCTGATACTCGTAACAATGCTCGTTGGAGAAGGAAGTCTTTCACTGTGTGACAGTCACCGGTGACAGAAAACTCCTCCTGCTTCCAGGGTTTTTTAGGGAAAACACAGCACAGCCATACGTTAGATGAAGATTTCCCCCCGTGTCTGTGCCTTTCATTAAAGTCTGCTCCAGCAGCGTTAGAAAGGGCTGAAGGCATTAAAAACCAGTTTGATTTTTTTGCTCAAAAAAAGAAAGGGGATTGTTCTTTTGGTTGGTCAATGCAAAAATAAATTTAAGAAGAAAAGGGGAGCAGAAATTTGATCCGCTCTGATATACCTGAAATAAGGAGCAACAGCAGGAGCATGAGAGTTCAGAAAAGATCAATACACTGTGTTCACAGACTTCTCAGTCAATGTTAGTCAAGACCAAACAATTTATCCAGTAAATTAAACTAATAATCCAGTCAGATGAGAACAAAGCCCAATTCAAAATAAACACAAATTCACCATCATTAATTTCTATTTTTAATTCTTGCAGTGCTGTACCCAAAACACAAGTGAGGCCACTTGAGTACTACTTTGTGTGCCGAATTCACTGCTGGGAGAGATTGTTCTAAGCCTACTGGAGACGTGCCCACCATCTACTGTGTCAGCAGTGAACTTACAGGGAGAAACACAAGTGACCTTGGTGAAATAATTCACATAAAACTGTCAAACCACAAAACCAAATTTTATACTACCAGCAAGCCTTTAACCAAGTTACAAACTCAGTTTTTTTCTTCTGTAAAATCTTCCCAGCTATTATATGGAAAAGCTATTTTCCAGAAAGCAAATAATTCATTCAGCATTGCTGCCAATTCTCACTTTGGGCCACATTCTGGACATGACTAAGTAAAAGGATCAGCTACTGCTCTGCAAAATTCTGTCACGTAGTAAGAGGCTCTTTTGCCTGTGTTATAAAACATTGATACTGCTCTGACACACGCTAACAAAAAAACCCTCAAGAGACTTCAGGTTATTTGTAGTCAGCAACACTGAGAGGAAGCATCTCTAGGACAGCACCAGTTGTGTCTCTGAGATATTAAAATGAAAGGTATTAGTAAAAAATTAAAACAATCTGAAATAAAAAAAAATTATGCTGCATTTTTGTGTTCCCTTTTTTAGCTTAGGGAAGGAAAACCACACATGAAGTGTTCCAAGAAGATCTTTGTGACAAATAAGGTGTCTTTAATTCTGAGGGTGCACTCAGGAGGCAGATTCACAGAGAGAGGTACACAGAGGCTTTTCCTTAGCTCCAGCAGGTCCAAGTAATTAAGCCATACATGTATCCCTAATTCCTTCCCAATTTTAACTAAAACCTATTATGTCAAAACCATGTCCCAATTTTCAGATCAAGATATATGCCAGCACCTGAGTTATTCTGGAGTTCTTTTATCCAGAGAGAGCTGCTTTATCCCTATGTGGGGGGAATTTCCTGAATGAACAGTGCTGCTGCCAGACAAAGAACTGCAGCTTGTTTTCCCTGCTGGAAAGGTGTGTAACACATGAAACCTTCCTCAGAACCAGCACAGGTTCCCCACATGGCAGGGGCACTCGGGCTGCCTCTCCTCGAGCATTTCCTGACAGCCTTCTCAATAAACAGCACCTGAAATTTTACTCTGTGATCTGACAAAATGGTTGGCAGACAAGAATTTTTTTTTTTTCTGCTTTGTGAAGAAGAGCTTTTGTTTTCAGCCTAGAACAACACTGGAAAGGTGGCTTCAAACTGACAACACACCTATATTTGAGGAGCTTTATTTCCATTAGGTTTTTTTTCTGGTCAAGTTGTAACTTGAATTTGCATATAAAATGTCTCTCTTAAAAGCCACACAGATCTCATGTTCAGTGTCAGTAAGATACTTCACAAAATCAAGATTATAACTTATAACCCTCAACAGTAGCACTGAAACTCTGTATTTGTGAAGTTCCTTGCCTCTGAAAGCCTCGAGGTATTCTACAGACAGCAAATCAGACTTCCAGCTCCTGCCTGCCTTCATTGAGGCTGCATTTCCTGCCTCGACCATCGCACCCCAAAATGCACACCTGGCATAAACCCCGTTTAAAGGCAGGCACACCGAGTAGTTCATTGCCCCAAGTCCCTCGAGTCAGTGGAAATGATTTTTCATTTCCACTGAGTCATGTTTCTACCAAGATATTACTAAGAACCCACCACAATATTACTAAGAATTATCAAGATTTTACTAAGAATTACACTGGCATTTACCCTGATCACCTCTAAAACAGTCTTTCCAATTCAGGTTTTTATGTCCAGAAAGAGATTAATATTTTTTTACTGATCATCCTAAAGACCAAACTGTACAAACTCCCTGCAGATTTTTATTTATCTGCACCCTGTCAGGACTAAAAAAGTACTACTTAAAGTATTTTTAAGCTGAAATTTAACTCAACATTAACAGTGTTTATTGTAAACAACAGTGCATTTTTTATTTTTCAGAACAGATCATGCTTTACACTTCTGCTTCCCTGCCTTTTTAGTCCTCGCCATAATCCTTTATGTTATTCAGCAAAGCTTTCTAAAAGCTCTGCAGTTAACTATTTGATAAATTCATTCTTCAGCTATGCTGTCTATGCTGAGCCAGAGACACAGGATGAGTACAAAGATATAAAACTCTCTTTTAAAAGGTTATTTGTCTATGAATTAATTGACTGTCCCTCAAGTCCTCCTCTTTTTGTTGCTCCTGGGAGCAAGCAGGAGTGGGGAGAGAAGGGAGTCCTATTCCTTAAACTGGTGATAAAGATTTGAACCAGTTTATTTTGCAAGAGGAGCAGAACAGCAGGCAAAGATATAGGAATGATGCAAATAAAACAAGCAAACATTGAATCTGCTGGTATTTATGGTGTCCTGCAGACATGGACAGCATGTGACACCAAACTTGTCAGGCTTTTCCTCAAACAGAAGTTAAAAATCAAAGTTGGGACATCAGTAGATTTTTACTGTTTGTTTTTCACAGATACACAGATATTTTCTTTGCAAAGGCGGAGCTGTTACTGCTGAGGTGGTCGCTGAAGACTTGCCACAAACGTTACAGGATAATTAAAAATGCTCAGAAAGGCACAGCTCTTTTTTCTGCCTAAACAAAATTAGATAAGGAGAGAGAAAATAAATTCCAAAACCTTTGCAATTACTTTAACAACTTCACCATTAGGAAAGAGAAAATCCCTTTATAGAGACAGGCATGTAGGGACAGTACCGTACCAAGTATTATTGGTATAATTAGCAGAGCACCTAAAAACGTCTCATATACGATGTTCCTGTTAAAACATTCTCCATGTCAGTCCTCAGACATAAGGATCCCATTGAAAAACAGATTTACGTTGGAAATGAACCTCGAAATGTAGTATAAGACGTGAACAGAAGTAAACCAAAAGCCGACTCTCCAGAAAACTTTCCCAAGAAGCTGCAAACACTTTTTGATTTCCAGTTTCAAGTCAAAGGGTTATTATGATTTCCTTATCAAAACTGTAAGTCACAAAGAAAGGTTTACAAATAGTCTGAAGCTCAGAATTTAATTATAGATGGTATCAATGCGTACATCTCCCAGAAAAGTGATTTTGAGAGCGGCCCCAGCTGTAATTCCAGAAGAACCTCGAGCATTCCAGCCACTTGGAGGCGGAGGGGCACCATGGGTCTAATTTTGAAGCAAATAATGAGAAAGCTGAAAAGTATGACTCCATATATTTGGAATCATCTTGTGGTAATCAAGGTTACAGTTCCTTATATGGCGTGGAGAACATGAAGCACACACAAAAAATAGAATATTAAAACTATGGGGTACAAAGAACTGCAACTCTGGCAAAAATCCAGGATGCCCCCTTTACTTTTGTGTCTCCATGAAGTTCAAACCTTGCCCTAAAAACAAGGCTGGTTACACACCCGGCTTCCCAAAGTGCCTCATTAAAGCAGCGTAATCCGCCGGGAGCCATGAATGAATTTCACACAAACCCAGCAGAAGGCAAAGCAGCCCTTCAAAAACTGCCGGCGCTCAAAAAAGGGAAATGGGGAAAAGGTAGGAGAAAAAGAAAAATCTATTTAAAGAGGTTGTAGTTGTCTTTTTTTTTTCCCCCCTCTCTCTGCCTGTCTAAAGTTAGTCTGGCTTAGAGGATGCACTAACTTTCCCAATCAGTTTTACATTACAGCACAAGTCCAGAAATAGCTCCCAGCCGCCTTGGCCTCTAGCACGGTTGCCATGACAATGGAACCACAGGGCTATAAATAGCTCATCAGCACCAAATCTTGTGAGACACATCTGGAATGGGGCCAGCCCAGCCCCGGCCTGACAAATAAAAATAGGCACAGGCAGTTTCAAAGGCTGGAAAGGTACAATGCGGCTCGGGCTGTTCGGAGCAGGGCAGGGAAACGGGTTTGATCGCTTGTTAGCATGAGATTTATTTGATAGGAGATCGGGAGAGGTATAAAAGTCACTTTATTGCATACTAAACAGCCAGCCTTTCTCTGCGGTCTATTTTTCTTTCTTTTCCCCACCCGTCTGCAGCAAAACCACCCCGCTTTTGAAACTGTAACAATGCAGCCTTTTGCCCAGGAGACCATTAAAATAGAGAAAAACAGAAGGAAAGAAAAGAGATCTTCAAAACTTACCCCCACCCCGACCA
>VZRO01008086.1:206311-275467 GCA_013397915.1 Daphoenositta chrysoptera
CGTTTTGGCCCAAGTGCGTGCGGTGCTCCTGCTCCTGCCAGGCATCCTGGCCGGGCTGCAGCGCTGTGCTCCAGCTAAAATCAGCCTCAGGCTGCTCCGTGCCTCCAGGAGCCTGCAGCGGGACCTGGTTCCCAAATCCTTGTGCCAGGCTGGCTCTCAGCATCACCCCTGTGGACCCTCGGCAGGGGACAGAGCCAGAGTCACAGCATATCCCAAATCCCACTTCCCAACAGCTCCGTGCCACAGAACTGCCTCTGGAGCGAGCGTTTTCTTCCACTTAGTGGGTGAGAAAATGTCGTATTTTTAGCACAAACTCTTGATCAACCCATTCAATTACATCCAAATTATCTGTGTGGGAACAGAATGTTATGTCAAAAATGTTATTCAGTGTATTTGTCAATATTACCCAACAGAAGCCATTTGTATAATCAGGAGATTCAATATTTTCTCCGGCATAGGAAAGCAGCAGCTCAGGAACCAGAGTGAAGTTGTGAGACTTGGTTATTTCACAGACGCTGGAAGTAGTAAGTCAGTGTGATATAACACAGAGAGCACCACTCCCAAAATATAAAATCCTAGTTGCTCTATCAAAAACCAATAGAGACTACAGATGGTGATCAAAAAACTGCAACTATAATAAGCATTAAGCCACAGTGAAATATCTTCCGTCTGCCAAAAAGGCACCGTGCACGCGCTCCACGCAAACTGCACCATCAGCCCACAGGATTCCTTTAGGTCCCTACATGGATATTTTCATTGCTAAAAATTGTAGAGTTACTTCCACCCAGGCTTCAAGCTGTATGTAAACTTCCCTCCCCTCCCCCTTTCACCACATCCAGTTTGCTCCCCTGCCATCTGAACAATGTGTGCCTCAGGAACAGCAGCTTGCACAGAAGGACTTTGGATAATGTACTTTGAAACGTGCAATGAAGGATTTATTGGTTTTTATAAAGATACTCCAAGTTAGTCTAAGAGCCTATCACCAGCTGAAAGTTTTTATTTAAATCATACGCAAAAGAACTGTATATATTTTTCTTCCTTAAGAAAGCAACTCACACATTACTACAAGATGGCCCCTTCTGGCCCACATAAGGGACGAACTTTCTCATTTTGCCTGGGAGAAAGAAGAGGGGGAGAGGGATGTGGAACAGCAACCACCACACGAGATGACCCAAACCTGGCCAATATTCCAGTCCTTCATTGGAAGGGCTTCCATGGCATCCCCAGTTCCCCTCTGCCACGAACTGCTGGCCTTGGCTGGACGCTCCTTAGGGAGGATCATTTGTGCTGCTTTACGCTGAGGGGGGCACAGCTCACCCCAAATCTGCGTCCTGTGCCCGTTCCCTGCCCTCTCACGGCACTGCCCAGCACAGCCCCCCGGGGAACCAACACCACACCCCAAGCACCCGGGGCTGCTCCAGCTGCCTCCACTCCTGCTTTGCCAGCGTGTGGGGAGGAGTTTCCACACTCTCACCACTGCCAAACCAGACCGGTGGAACCTCCTGGCTGCCCGTGCCCGAGGCTCCCGGGCCGGACGAGCCTGGGGATGGGTGTTAAACCCTCCGGAGCCGCCCCTCGCCCCAGCCCAGTGACCCCAGCTGCTCCCCGCTGTGGGAATCCTGAATGCAGAGAATATTTCCCTGCCTGTTTTGAAGGGTTCTACCCCCCTGCACAACGCTGTCTTTGACATTTATCCATGGAGAAAACTGCCGACTCTTTGGGAAGAACTAGAATCTACTTCAGTGAGAACTAAAGAATAGAGTGTTATGTAAGGTTATCACAGGGTGGAAAATCTAACGGTGTTGGGTTTATTAATGTAGTAATTAGATAAAAAGCAAAAACTCCAAAATGGAGGATTGTTGTTGTTTCTAGACTTTCTTCTTCTTCCTCTAGTATGCCATATTCTGCAGTAGAAAATGTCTAAAAATTATGGGATGAAAAATTCCGCAGTTCCTGTATACGTGATAAAAACATTTGTCTAACATTGTTAGAAAAGTGAAAGTATCTTTCATTTTAAGTTTTAATTGGATGATTTACCTTTAAGAAGGCCATGTTATCTTGATAAGTATTCATTTCTACTGCATTCTCTGCTCTGTGCTGTGTCTGGGTCACGCTGGTGACTTTACTTCTCTGATAAGACTTAATAAACTACCTTAAAGCAGAGAGTGCTGAAAGTTTCTTTAAAATCACTCCCCCATCAGGGGAAAACCTGGCTTAAAGACACAGCTAAGTCAGGGGCTGGGGTCCACACCCGGCCAAGGCTGGGAACAGACAGGGAAGGAAACTGGGCATGGATGAGATCACCGAGCTCCACCTGATCCAGGGCAAGCCCGGGGCGCCAGCGCGGGGTGGAACGTGGCGCAATCCCCATTAAATTTTTTTTTCTCTTTTAACAAGGCTGCAAAAGGAGACAAAAACCATGGGAAAAGGCAAAGCAATTACGTGTTCATGCAACAAAACTCCTCACTCCGCTTTGCTCCTCCAACATTTCCTCCTTGGAAATTTGGAGGGCTGTACACACCAGAAACTTGGGCCTAATTAATGAACCTTTCTTGCAAGACACTATCAAATCTATTGCTTTAGATACAGAATATTTTATCTTTTCTACACTTAAAAGCAATTTCGCTTGCCTGCCTTCATTTTTACTTATCCCCATTTCTGTCCTTCCTGGTGCTGGAAATGGTTTTGACCTCCTGTGACTCTCAAAGATTGTCATCTTGAAGAATCTAGGTCCTCCATCAGGTTTGGTATCTTTTCCCATTATTTCATCAAAAGCTCTGCACACTAAAGACTACAACTTTTAATTTTACACAAGGAATTAAAAGCTCAAGTCTAACATTTAATTATAAGAAAATAACAAATTGTTTCCGTGATCTTTACTGTCTAAAATCCAACAACCTGGACATTTGTGACAACTCCAGTGTGGCTGATGGTGAAATTCTCTCCCACCTGCTCTGCCTAAATATCCCTCTTCTTAATAGTTTTTGTTGTGCCCTGTTTTCTGGAAGGTGGAAAAGTATCTATGAACAAGGTCAGGGATTATTCTGTTTTAAGCATTTTTTAATTGTAAGCTTAAGTCACAGACCTTATATACAGCAGAAGAAACCAAAAACTGCATCACTTGACTGCATCCCTACTGTGCTCTGTGGGGGCTGGACTTGGAAAGAAACTTGAAATTTAATAATTTTTCACAAATTAATCTAATTTAAATCCATCAAGTGCAATAAGGATCTTAGGTTTAAGAATACTTGCTGTTAACTTAGACTAAGGAGTCTGTTTAAGTAAAGTCAAATTCAGAATGAAGAATTTTAAACAAAATATGAATTTGTTTGAAATTCCTCATATCTGATTTCAAATAAGGACATGAAAGCTTCCTTCAATCCCAGATGCCATTTTTAATATGGCAACAACCTAGGCATGTTAGAGGTGTAAGTCCCCTATTGTAGGCTGCTCTGAGCAATTAAAACAGGTGAACCTAATGGGATATCCTTTCATTGTCTTTCAACCAAGTATTTTTATGAATCTTATCCTCATGGTCTGTAGCTCCCTCCAGTGCCATCAAATCAGCAGAACTGGTTCCAGCTGATAAAGACCAGGATGTAGCTATAATTTTAAAACTGCATTATTATGAGAGAATTAATGACAGCACTAGTAAGTAAAAATTATGTTAACAATTTAAAATATTAATAAAAGTACATTCAGATGATAAAAGAATTAACAAGCTTAATACTTCATACTAGCTTCCCTAAACTGAAGAAACAGAGCTATCTGCAAAATCAGGTAAAATAAAGGTTCAGACAGTTCCCACATTTTTCAGCCTGTGTGTGGCTTGTAAATGTAAACCTAAACAGGGAGAACACAACCAGGCAATTCCCCAATTACTACTGGAAAAATGGGCAACATCATTTGTAACAGGAATTTTAGGGACCGGGGTAGGTGGGGCTGATACGACCTCACGTGACAGAAGAGGAATTTTGAGCCCAAGACTGAGTTTCCGCAGGAATTAAGGAAGCAGTGACAGCTCAGGGAAGGAATCAGGCCCCAGATGAGCCCAAAACAATGAGAAGACAAATCTCTGAGCAGGGTGGTAAGGGAGGACTTCACCTCCCTATTCAAATACACTTGTACAAAGATCTTCAGAAAAACAGATTGCATATATTTAAATGCAAGATACAAATTCAATGCTGGAATTTTGTCTGCTTAGGCACCATCCCAGCTGAGATTTTTGTTCAGTACTTTGGGAAGGTAGGTTCTCTGGCAAAAAGGCAGTAATTTTGGCTCTGATGCTGCTCAGAGGACTCTGGACAGGTTCATTTCTGTCCCTTGATGCCACGGGCAGGGGCTGGCAGGGCCTCGGTGTCTCCACAGGACCGAGGACCTGTCAATACCTGCTGGGGCTGACAGTCCCACACCTCACAGCAGCTCCAATTTCAGCTTTTGCTTTCCTCACAGGAATGTGGCTTCCCCCCTCCTTCTTGTTTAAACGTTCTGCTTTCAACTCTGCAAAAACAACTCCAGGCCTCTGTAAAAGCAGAGGCACAACCTGGCACCTGGAATTGAAAGCATCTGTACAGAGCACACCTCTGCTTTGGAAGTGAGCTGTAACGTAAGGTTATTATTTTTTTTCTTTTTCTTGAAAACATTTGCTTGATCATGAAATTTAATACCAGGCGTATTTTAAATATGTATTTTTAAACCAGGGAAATGATACAGAGCTACAACAGCATTTTATACTGTGAAGTTTGAGCAGTGCAGGGACACTCATCTTCGGCTACAGTGGGAAGCAAATATTTGGTTCTGTGTTCTGACATACAACAAAATGAAGAAGTCAAGTTTAAGTGCTTGTCTGTCCCTGGCACACATTACATGCAGGCAGATAAAAGGAGCAAGAAATCAAGCTTGAAGCCAAAATCAAAGGTAAATAATAAAGGTGACCACATTACTTCTGTGGAAAAGCCTTTCACAGAAGCCACCATGGTTCTGGAATAGTGCAGCCCTCTTTTATTCTCAGTGAAAAACCTGTCAGTCATCCAGTTTCATGGTTTCTGCTCTTTGCTTAGTGTTTTGCCACTCTTAAAAGGAAAATCTAATTTAGACCCTCCATCTTTGCTTACTCACATGCCTGTGACACCACCAATACACGGCCACTGACTATGGAGTGTTTCCACAAACTGCATTTGGGTATTTAGTGCTTTTAAGCCTGCAATTAAAATTTGGACACCTTGCAGAATAATGTGGCTTTACAAAGACCCATAAACAGCCCTAATTTAACAAGGGACATGACAAGCCATTTTAGAATCTTTTAAATAAAATATTTTGGCCCCTCCCCCGCTCTTCCCCACTGACCTAACTTGACTCAACTCACTCTGAAGCAGAATTTAAATCATTACAAAAATATGAACTTTAAATCTCACCTCTCAAAACACACAGCTGGCTATAAAAGACCTTAAAATAGTACTAAAAGCTCTAGTCATTCAAATGTCTGCAAAACACAGTAGGATAGACTTTGTATTTACAAAACATAGTCTAACATTTGCAAAATGTGTTTTTTCATGGGGACTTTTCTAAGCTGCGTGCTTTTAACACTGGAGTCGCAGGGAATTTAGAATGAAGTGTGCACAGGAAAAGTAAAACCCCTGACAAGGCACAACCCCTGCCTGTTTCCTCTCCCAGCCAAGAGTCACGGCGCTGGTTTCGGCTCAGGGAGGTTTTCCCTGGCATTCCCTGACTCACAGAGGTGCTGCAAAACATGGAAACCACACAGGACTGGAGCGAGGGCTGTGGGTGAGGGATGGGGAAATTTTGGGACAACTCTCAAAATCCCTTATTCTCTAATTAGCTTATTTTGTAATGTTCAAATGAGGAAGTCGTTCGGTTGCTTCAGGTGGAATTACTTCTTTTGAACTAGCTTTATTGACTCTATTTATTACCTATATAAAAGTGTTGTAATTACCTAAACAATTACTAAATGTATTATTCACAGAACATAATTACTTCAGCACTGCAGCTCCGAAAGCCCTCAGCAGCAGAAGGTGTAGTTCTACCTGGAGGTGGAACCTTACACTCAGAGGAACATCAAGATTCAGAAGGTACCAGAGCTGACACAGACACACCACCCTTGAGTGCCTCACTGGCCTCCTTGCTGGCAGACTTCACAGAGGCCAAGGGCTGGGACAGCCTGGGCAGGGAATTTTCTCCCACAGCCCATCCCTCTCTAACACAGCTCTCTGTGCTCCCAGGCTGTGCCAGAGCCCTGACCACAAACCACCCTTTGGCCGAGGCTGGAGAGAACCTCTGTGCTGAGCTGCCCTGGACAAAACTGCTCCATTTAAATTCCTGCCACGTTCTCTGCAAACCTTAACTCCAGTCCCACCTTTCCTCCGGGGAGGGGGGCGAGGAGAACAAAGAAAGAAAGATTCTACCCACTGTGGTTGTGAAGCAAGTAGAAAATGGTGCAGTGAGTTCTACCTGTGCAGGGAGCATGAAATGAACACCAGCAAGAACTTCATCTCAGTGGACATTAATTCTGAAACTCCAGTGATACTGGTTTATGAGTTTTTGGTTTATTACACTGAAGAGAAAGTATCACAGGGCTATGAATAACAACTCATTTTTGCACCACCAGTGGGTGGACGCTCCACCCCCGTGCACTCAATCACAGCCCGGCAGCAGGGAATCCAAGGGAAGGAAAAGCCAACCTGAACAGCCCAAGGTGTGCACTGAAGTTCCAAAAAACTCTCCAAAATCCACTGGATGACTAAAAGTCATGATTCCAGTAGAAGACAGGCACATCTTTACCATCTCTTTGTCTGCAGAGGGCAGTGTCTCATGTTTGCATCTCTAATGGATGAAACCCTAAACCTAAATTATTCATTAACAGATTACAAATTTCCTCTTCTACATGAAAGAAACATTTAAACAGTCTCAGGAGAAGAACTGAACTAAAAAAGACACTAAAAATCATGGGTATAATTGCTTCAGCAGGAAAGATGAGAAGGGGTCTAAGATAGCATTTCTCTTCCCCAAGTATTGTGCTTATTCCCACATCAACATCTGTTAAGCCCCAGCTGGGGCTTTTGGCTGCCCAATATCCAAGTCTGTTATTTTGCAGAAAGACATAAACCCCGCAAGCCTCTTATAATGTCTAAAGAAGCACTAAATGATGTACAGCACCCTTCAGATTGCAGTCTTGGTTCAAATATGTGCCTAGAACTTAGTGGCCATCAGTCACAGCCCACAGATGTGGAAATAAATGTAAAATTCAAAGCGCTGCTGGGAAGCAGAGGCATGAGGCAGCTCCAGGGGAACAATCCTGGGCTGGCTCACCTACTGCTCTGATACCTGCAATTGGCAACTGTGAGATTCGAGAGTGCTGGAGACAATTCCAGGATCTCCATTTGTTCTGCCTTACTATAATTAGAGCTTCCGGATCGTGGTTTACACTAAGAACAGCAGCAAAGGCTTCAAGGTGGAAGAGACTCAGATCAGATGGGTCAGGAGAAAGTCTGGAGGGAACACTCAAAGGTTCTGGTGAAAGGGAGGTGTGTTCCTACATTACCTACCCTGTATCAGGTGCTTTATTTATACATTCACAGTCTATAAACACCATAACCATATGTGAAACACATCTTTTATCACACAACAGCATTTTAACTCCACTTCCTGTCCTCAGCAGCTAATTATTAATTCACCACAAAAAAGGGGTGTCTGAGCACAGCAACTGGTACATTACACAGAAGTTAATAACATGCGACTACTAAATATAGCCACTTCTGCTTTTCTTCTACATTTTGCTGCCTAAGGGATTTTTGCAGCATCTTGCACACACTGGCTGCCCTGCATGGATGGTGATGCTCAGAACTAGTGACAGGTGCAGAGCTTTCAAAACAGCACTTTTCCCTCACGCCATCCCACCCACGTTTAGCTCCAGCTTGTAAAACTGCAGTTATCTGCTTTGTAGGAACGCACACGCACAGGAAGTCCAAGGAACAGACTGCCAACAAGCAGATGAGAAAATTAAAAAAGATCTGAGATGCTAATAAACCGTGCCAGAATTACACACTGCATCTAAATGCAGGTTTTGAGGGAACATCACTGGAGTACTTCTGCAGATAAGCAGATCTTTCATTTTAATTAAGGAAGAAAATTTCCCTCCTTTGAATGAGCTCACTTCCATTGGAGAGACCGTTTTACTAACACATCTTTGACTTTCTGTTTCTTTGCTTAAAGACAACAGAGTGGGGAAGAAAAAAACCCTTAAGGCCTATATTATTTACATTTGGGTCACTGACTTTCTTGGTTGTGGCTCCAAACATCAAACCTTTAAAAAAACCCCACAAGCCCCACACTGTTCTGTAGCAGAACTTCCTCCTGTTACCTACATTCATTTTTATCAGCACAAACTGCAGATATTCAGTGGAGTTACAGTCAAAAGGTATCCCAAGGGAAAAAAATCATCATTGACTAACATCACAGACAAAAAATGCAACTTTTAGTCTGGACACAATCCTAAGTAGGGTGCTTGAGGGGACCCTGCTGGAGCAGGGATGCTGCTCCCTTCAACCAGACCCCTTCTGTGTGATCCTGTGATTACTGGTTCCTAAGAAAGTGTGCAGGGAAATTGCCATACATTTACATAGATCCAACTCTGCAGAGAAAAATCTGTTTCATCTTTCTGCATGTCCACCATTAACCCATTATGATGCCTTTTGGAGTGGATGTCAGGAATAAATGTGAAACAGTTCAGAACTTAAAAAAAGCACTGCTTAAACATGGATATGACAACCTGATTCACCCTGTAAACCATGTTTGTAAAAAAGTTTATTGTGCTTGTACAGATTCTGGTAATTACAGAGGTTTGTTTCAAAAAAACATCGCGTTTCACACAATATAAACACGGTAATTGTCACATTATCTCACAATCTACATTGTGATTTCAATTATGCACAACAAAGGGACTGCTCATGAGAACTGAACTGAGAGAGTAAATCACACCCCTCATAATAATAGTAACAAACCTGTGTTCATTAGTGTTTGTTTGTTTTTAAAAGGTATTTGTTCAACTATTACAAACATCTCTTGCAGACTGGTGAAAAAGAAAAATGCACTGGGTGCGGCATCAATCTTTCATTTGTAAGACTTGTCTTGAGGGAAATCAGTTTCATATTCTTCACAGTCACATGACTTTATCAGAAAACCACAGTGCACAATTTTGGCATAATTAGCAGGACCTTCTTAAATACAGCCCAGAAGAAAGCTCTGAGGGAAACCAACACATTTCACATCATTAGGGAAAGTCAGAGCTGAAATGGAGGTACCAGCCTCTGCACACAACAGCAGAAATCCCACCTATTTTTAGTTCACAATTCCAATAAGAAAACAGCTGGGAGTCTAATGAAATTATCTTGGTGACAAATTTAATGGACTGAACACTAAAGTTACTATTTTTAAGTAAAGTTCCTAATTATCCTTCAGAACAAGAAGCAATTAAGCAGCAGTGGAGCTCTGGCTTCCCAAGCGTCTGCAAGGCTTGGCTCCAATCAGATTCAAACTGGGAAATGGCTCAACACCTTTCTGATCCTAGAAGTTGGTTGAGGGCCAGGCTTGGGGTTTGGTTGGGGTTTTTTTTAGTCTAATGAAAGCAGTTCTGCTTTGACCTGTCCAGTCCTGCCTCGTGCTGTTTTCCCTGCCTGAGCTCCACACAGCTGCAGAATTCACACCGTGCCTGGGAGAGGAGGGAAGGGAAAAGGAGCACGGAGGGTCTGGAGAGCTGGAGAGAGCCCTAAATGAGAACACTCTGCCTGGACCACCGAGCAGGTCAGCTCCGGGGGACAGAGGTGGACAGGGAAGTGCTCCAGGAGCAATGGAGAAGGGCCAAGGATCCCACCCAGCAAAGAGCTCTGAGAGAGCACAGAGGAATTCTGGTATTTTCAAGTTTACTGAAACAGCCACATTAATCACAATAAAGCCAGTTATCATCTGACATGCTCTTCTCCAAAAAGCTTTTTTGAACTGGCCATTTTCATTACTGTCTCCATTGGTAACACACTGTGGCACTAATGAGTCTGTTGTAACCTCACACAAGACTATTCCACACTTCATACATACCACCCATCTTCTTTTTGAAACTAACTTTGAACAACGGGTAGAGAACTAGAGTTAGCATTGAAAATACATAGATAATGTACTAATATCTGCATTTTAATGAGACATGGTAAGATCCTAGAGTCTCGAATGCCTGTTTGGGGAATATACTATGGTAAAACAAGAGATCTCTAAACCTTTCACCCCTTCCACCAAACCACTTCATTGTGAGACTCAAGATCAAGAATCTTGATGACAAGATCTTGATCAAGATTCTTGATGACATTACAGTACTTCTTGGCATTAGAACCATGAAAGATTGATCATCCTTCATTCATATGACTTCATTTAAAACCTCACACTATCCAAAATCACCCAAGGGTTTTTGCAGATGTGAGCTTTTATAATGCTCTTGAAGAAGAGCTCTATCAAAACACCAGTTTACAAACAGGGAAATTATGTTTCACCCAAGCCTGGCCTTAGCTAACAAAATGTGTGTATCCTAGAGCAGTTCAGCTCCAGGGGACAGAGGTGAACAGGGAGTCCTCCAGAATAAACAAGGAGAAGCCATTCCAACCCAGGGAAGAAAAGGAGACTGCACACCTTAACTGCAAACTCTGTTCTTCATGGCACACATACTGATAGGGCTAATGAAAACACCAAAATAAAGAAAAAACAATCACCAGGCTCACTCTTGAGATTCAGTTTGATGAAAGAACATCCAGAGAACAGCCACACTTTATGAAACTGGGTAAGAAAACTGTCTCACCAGATACAAAGCTCCACAGTCCCTTCACACAGCTTCTGATTTTCTAACATTATAAATCAGTAATTAAAGTCCCTCTTAGATGTCTTAACAGCAGAAGTGGTGGACAGTGTGGACCTCAGGAACTCTGCAAGTATTACCAATACTGGCAATAAATGAACCAACAAAAAAGGCAATTTTACATATTGTGCGGATTTTGTACATATATTGCTATTTTCACTCATTTTAAGAAATTACTTAGGCTTCAGAAGGATTTTTTTTTTGTAAGAACATCAGTCTCTCAGCCAAGATCCCACAGCAGACCTGACCCGGGCTCGAGGTGGCTCCTGCCAGCACCACGCTCCTTCAGCAGCCCAGGAGCCAAGACTCCTTCCCTCCCCCAGCTGCAGGAGGCTTCCTAAAAATAGTCTTTTGCCAGCTTTTACTGGGGCTGCAGTTTACATGAGCCCCCTGGGGGAAAGGGAACCTTGCAGAGTACCCAAGGCACTCACAGAAAATTTACTGGGCAGCCAACACGTTTCAAGTGTAAATTATCATCCAGACACTGAAACCCCTCACTTCCATAATGAACACGTTACAGTTCAGCTTTATTGGTGCATATCCTTCTCAGAGACTTAATTAGTGTACCACAATACAAATATAGTTAACAGATTTATATTTAACTATAACTACTTACTTTAACACGTTTCAGCTACAAAATCAATGCATAATATACTACAGAGTAATCAGTTCAAAATCACAAAGCCTATCAATGACATCCTGCTACAAAATTACTCTTAATCACATGTAAAATTAGCCAGCAATTTCTTTCAGTTTATTTAGAACTTAGTCACATACTATAAAAAGTATTTAAAGCTACTTAAGCTCAGCTTCAGTTTGAGAACTTCTTTACCTAATATGAGCTTAATCTATTTTTTAATTTTCAGCCTGCCCCTCCTGAAGTCACGATTTTATGACCATGTTCTCTGCATGCAAGCACATGGTCTCAATAAATTTTTGAGCCTGCTGGTAAATTTATACCAAATGTCCTCCAGACATCTTTGTCAGGGGTCTCTAAAAAGAGTAACTTCAGCAATACCTGTGATTGCAGGCAAGCACCCAGACAAAAGAAATTTAAATTGAAGTCCCAGTGAAGGAAAGGCTTTGGCGTATCACTGAACAGTGGAGTTCACAGAAGAGGAAAATGAAGGGGAGAACGTGCAAGTCAGCAGCATCCAGTGCTCCCTCTCCCCGGGACTGGCAGTGATGTGTCTGCAGTGTTCCAGCCCAGGGAATAATTGGGAATCGAACCCGGTGCTTTCACATTGTACCAGCAAATGTGCTGGCCTCGTTTCATCCTTGGATCAGGAATTTTCTGTGGCGTTCTGTCTTTGGGAACACTGTTGCTTTTACTTCCTTTTTTAAAGCAAGTCTTTAATGAGGTTTTACAGTATCTTTTCAGGTTTTAAGTTTGATGAAACTATTCTCCTAATTGTCATCCTATAATCTTGAGATGTTCCTTTTCTGCAGCAATGCAGCTGAGCCATGAGAGCTCTCGTAAAACCCAACCACCTCCCGTGCTCCAAAAGCTGCTGTTCCTGCTCACGGGGAACACCACAAACAGCAGCTCCAAAGATCAGGCAAAAACCTCCAGCAGCCACTCACCCACCCAGGCCAGTGAACTGCAAAATCCTAAAAATACTGCTCACACCTTCTCCAGGACCGTGGCTATCGGGGCAGCAGGGATGCACATCATTCCTGCAGCCCTCTCCTGCTGCAGCAGAGTTTTCTGTGGCTTCCAGAGCAGCAGCAGCAGCCCCTGCCAGACCCCCCAGCCAGCCCAGCACCGCATCCCACACCAGCTTCCCTGGAAGCCTCCTTCCCAACCCTCCTGCCACGGAACCCACCCAGAACAACCATCCCGCCTTACACGGCCGTGCAAAAATGATGCAACCAATGCCACGCTCTTCTTGTTTCCTCAAGTGTTTATTTATAGCTTGCCCCGTATTTTGTGCCTGCAGATCTTCCTCCTGCAGGAGGGGTTCCTAGGGAAGGCTGCTCCAGCCTGTGTGGAAGTCTTTTATTCTGCTTGTTTCTCCCTCACACTGAATTGTTTGTTCAGATCACAGTTCAAAACTACCCTCGTCTGGGGCTTTGTTTGCACAAAGGGACCTTGCAAGAGCGTGGGAGGGTGAGTGAAAATTCATTCTCAGGGACTAATACGAGTTTTAAGAGTTGCTTGGATGGATTCTCACCACTTGACAGCTACAGTGTTTCACCAGCACACCAATCCAGGACTGCTATACCATGAAGTCCAATACCCACAATTCAAGATGTCATTTGCTCTGTTTTATAATAAGCTTATGGGAATTTTACAATAAAACTGAGCATATTTTTTATATTAATGGGTAAAACTTAAAAAGAATACAGAAAGCTAGTACACCCGAGGTGCATGACAAACTTAGAGTTTACAGTCACAATTCCTCCTCTTACTTAACTTCTCACCCTCATTCATTCTGACCAATTCATTTATGACATTCATTCATTCCCAATTCAGACTGACCACTACCTGTCTTCACAAAAACCAGAAGACTGAAGGATTACTCTGTACACAATCATCTACTAGTTTACTCATTCCAGTTTTCTCAAAACGTGGTTTGAGCAACACGATTACAGAAGTTTCACCTGCAGTAAGCTGTTATTTCTAGGGTGAATTTGTTGCACTTTCCTTACCATAAAAAGGGTGTATTCTCTGCCTGATGAAAGTAAGATTAAAAATACAGAAAACTAAGGAATATCATTGCAAGATCCACGTACAGCCAAGGCAAACCCAAGAATCTTGAGCTTTCAGCATTTAGGTAGCTTTGCCAATTGTCTGACCCTGGGTGTGTCAAACCCCATCACACTCTGGGCCTGGCCTCAGTAAATGCACAATAAATTAATGCACAGTAAATGCTCTGCAGGAGCTGCCCAGCACGGTGTTTACTGCCCTGGTGAGATCCCCTCACTCCAGGAATGTGTGGCATCACTGCAAGGATTAAAGGCTGCTCAGCAGAACACGCCGGAATCCAAGCAATCAGAGATACTTGTGAAACCTGTTGTTAATGAATTCACTCACAGGAGGAGAGTTTTAACATCATCTACTTCAAGAGAGTTTCTATTAGCGTGGATACAGCCTCTTGAATTTTTCTTAATCTTTACAATCATGAAAGAAAAATGTAATTGTGTGGTAATGCTGTGGTAGTAGCTGCATTTAATGATCTTACAGAACAATGCAACATACTAATTTCTTAAATAAATTATTTTGTCTATAACAACACTGATGATTTGCCCAGAATGGATTGCAGATTGAGTCAGGGCTGTGAATACACACATGACATCTTATTTACTAATATGTTACTTGTTTGAAAATTACTGGTAATTTTAATTACACGGAAAATTATTTAAGAAGTCTCCAAACTTCACAATCAATCAATCAATCAACAAAAGTCAACCCTACCAATCTCCTTGATTAGAATTTGGTAATATACTTTTCAGGGTGGCAACTCCACCTGTTTTTGCAGCACTAACCACAGGTCAGTTTAGCTTTAGGCACAAAGTGCAGAGCCAGTGTTGTTCACTAACTCTCATTCTATTACAAACTTGTACCTATCAACAGATCAAGAGACCAATGCAATATTCACAGCATCTCCTCCAAAAGCCTCGGTGGACAAAATATGTTTTTTCATACATTTCTATCATATTAACTCACACTATAACTTAATGCCACAACAAAAACTTTTGAGGATGGAAAGAAAGTACAGCGGGAAGGAAGGAGGAACTTGTTGCCATTAAAATGCAGAAATTAGTGAGAGTTTAATTAACCGAGGGTTTTGGCTTATATTCCATCTCCTGCTGTATTGCATTGCAACACTTTCCCTTCACCCACAAAAAATAATTCCACTGCATTTGCATTTGTAGGTTTGCAGAGAACAGAACCACAAAAAACAAAGCAGAAGCCTGAACAAGTATCAGAAATATGTTGACTAAGAAGTCCAGACACCAATGAGCCAAACAGACTTGAAAGCAATTACAAAAATATGCATCTGACATTTGCTTTAAAAAAAGCTCAAAATTATTTTCTCTTTTGGAAACAGAAATCCCTGGGATTGTGCATATTTTGTCATTTACCTGTATGTTTAAAATCACTTGGTGATACAAGCATAATATTCTTTATCAAACAACACATTTTGCCATTTTTACCACAAGTAACAAGGAATCTGTTCTTCTCTCTACTGAATTATTTTTAACTCGGTTAATTAACATTATGGGTATAGGCCACCCATCAAGAAATTTGGCTAAAGAACTTTGTCTGCAGAATTCTGGACTGTAGCCAAATGCTTTTAGTACAGAATTATCTTCTGAAGATGCATTGCTCTTAGGTTTGTACAGCAGTAGTTACTTACACATTTACATTCCTTGGTAGTAACAACTTTAGTTTCAAAGGAGACGACTAAAATAAAATATTAGTGGAGATACATCCTGAGCAAACTACACCCTGGACTCCACTCAGTATTCTCCTCCAGATAACTGAAATGTCAGTAAGTTTGTTATCTAACCCTGCCTTCATGACACTCTCCTGATGTTCTTCTGACATTCAAGATGAAACTTCTCAGTTAGAGGAGCACAGCAATCTACTGACCAAATCATGTGGGTGCTTGCTTATGATCTCAGAAAAAATTACTATTTTGAGGACAAATTTTATTTAAATAAAATGCTAACATTCATGCCAAACTTTGTAAAATACTCTTGATCCAGTGCAAGCCTAACCTGAGCAAATGTTCTGCATGTGAATTTTGTCTGAAACAAAGAAATAGCTGTTTTGAGAGCAAATCCATCCACACGTGAAAGCAAATACAAAACATCCATTTCTACTGAACCAGGCATCCATGAACACTAGAGTTTATTCTTAACCCTTGCAGGCATTAGCAAGTGCTGCATTTAAACTAAAAGGCAAAGTCTGAGTATTTGGACACAGGGCTGTGTCAAGAAGCTGGGGAAGAAGTTCCAACCCAGCTTTTTCATGCTCTTCAACCAGGTCAGCCCCTCCTCCAGCTGAAGGCAAATCCCCAATATTTACAACCAGGCAGGAAAGGAAGTTGCATCTGCAGCCAAAGGCCAGAAAGGAACTGGCACAGTCACAGATGTGTGGAGCAGAGGACGAATAAAAGCAGCAGCTGAATGAAGGCAATGAGTCCAGGGGGCTGAAGTGGCTGAGGGGGTGAAAGTGGAGGCACAAATCAGATTCCTGGAGCAAACAGCTCAACCCTTGACCATAATTCAGGCTGATGCAGTGGGCATCTCAAACACCTCAAAAGGCTGTGGTGTGACTTCTTCAATTACTCACATTTTGGACCTGTAAAGGTCTTTCTGCCATTATGGCTGATCAACTTTGTATCTTCCTTACTGAAGCACCTAATTTGTAACAATCAAGCAACCTATTCCAGGACACCTTTTGGTTTATCTGGCTTCATACTGGGATGTAATTTATTCTGAAGACAGAGGAGTTTATCTGGGGTTGAGTGTAGCTTGAAATTATGAATTTTTGATCAGCTGTGACAAGAGTGGGAACATGTGCTGGATTCATAATCCATTTATTGGCTAAATTTAGGTAATCTGGTTTTCAGAGCACTTGCCAGCAGGCACATCCCTGCTATTGACAGTCAGCAGGAGAGGGCACACACGTGGAGGAGCTGGGTATAATTCAGCTATTATATATTTGGACTGGTGTTGTTGGTAGTGACTTCACTGAAGTCATGCAAAGACAGGAGTTACTGTGCTCCCCATCATACACCTAACACCCCACTGGACTGCAGAAAATGTATACGTGGGCTGTACTTTTTTAAATTGAAATTTAACCTTGTTTAAAACATGATCTTCTATTCCCTCAGGCTGAAGATGAGCAGGGAAGAGACCCTAATTCAGTTATCTCTAAGCACTCTGGAATAGAGTAATGTGGGTTTTGTAATGAAGACCAAAAATTAGGAGTTAGATGAGCTGGGACTACTCCTTGGCTTGCCAAGGAATTCACACAGCAGTAGGCAAGCTCATCAGTTTTAGACCAGTGAAAGGGGACAGGAATATTATTCTTCCTCATGGGAATGTTTAACAATATAATTGTTACTGTCCATAAGAGGCTCATGTATGCCAGGAATACAGGCCAGGGAAATTCCTGTCCTGTTGAATGTGAGTAGACACAGGAGCTGGAGACAAGAGAAATCACTCTGTCAAAATTACATCGAATGGAAAGAAAGTAAAAGGAAAAAAATAAAAGCAATAAAAAATATGGATAAGAAACTAGACTAACAGTAGTACCCCTGATAAATCAGGAACTATTTAAAAGGTGAGACTTCGAGCAAACACACTTTACTACATGTTCCATGAAGGGAACCTTGTCATGAAGAGAAATCAACATGGAAGAAAATCATTAAGTGCTGAGATCGGGGCTCTTAACTGCTCTCTGCAAGTCCACAAATCCAGAAATAAAACACACCATAAATCTTAATAAAAATATAAAGAATTCACAACATCAGAAATTAAAAAGCCTGTGTATCCACACGTGCTGATCCTTCAGCAGCCCCGCACAGCAGTCGGTTAATAGCTGCACTCCCTGCCTTTCTTTGATAAGTATTTTAAAAACAAACATCTTAAAAAATACTCCCCATAAAACCCTTCTGGAGCAGCCTGGCAGAGTTTCAAGGTATCAGAGAGGCTCTGCTGGTGCTGGAGTTGCAGAAACGTGACTCTGCACCTCCAGAGCCTCCTCCCTGCGCCTTCTCCTTCCCGAAATGGCAGCGCAGGAGAGGCTGGCGGCAGGAAATAGCGTGAGAAGAGCTCCTCGTGCTGCTTCCAGCCCTTCCTGCCATCGCAGGGTGTGAAATGCTGGGGCTGCAAACACTGTCTCTCACATTATTTCCTTTTCCACCCCAGCCAAAACCAGGAAGCGCCAGCGAGGAGTATCGCAGGGAAAGCGCAGAGTGAAATAAAGCACCAAACCGAGTGAGCGGCCAAGGCTAACTACAGCAAAAATTCAGGGGTCTGTGGGCACAGCCTAGTATTAGCAACTCTAGAAATGCACTAGAAGACTATGTAGTACCCAGGTTTTGCTTTTGATTTGCTGAATAGTTAACCCAAAGGCTCCTGCCATCAAGTTTCTTCAGGCCATCCACTGGTGAGACCTGCCAGGACAGGGTGGGCACCGTTCATGTCCTCATGCCACAAAAAGCACATTTCTAGGGGAGAGATGCTGCTTACTCTGACTGCTCTGCTGGCTACTTGTGAGTCTCTAAAACCAGAGCTGCTCAAATGAAACCTGAGGTAGAAGTATTGGCAACAACAGCGCTTCAAAGAGATCCTGTTTGTTTGGATTCGACAAAAGACAGATTTGACAAACAGGTTTTGGCACATCACAGTGGAAATGGCTCCTGTATTTTTAACAGTAAGTAATATATTCTAAATAAAATGCAATCCTGTGCCTTCAGGGAAGACATATGAAGGATGGTAAATAATTTAACACCGTTTGGGATTTTCTGTATTCTAGACACTTCTGTGTTCTTCTGTTTATTATTAGCCAAGAGCAGGATCACACAGCAGCTTCATATGAACACTCTCTGTACATCCCTGCAAGATGCAAGAGCAATGAAATTCTGTCTCCTCACAGATAAAGCTCACAGATAAAGCTAAACAGATAAAGCTCACACCTCACCGCTGAAATACAGAGAAAAACTGGTGACAACGTCACAGACCATGTCATTCTAAAAGCAGAATTGAAACTGATTTCTTAGTGAGGCCAGTTAAGAAAAGGGAAACAAGCCTTCTTTCCTTTCTCTGCCTCCCAAGACTGTAAAATATGCCTCAGCAGGAAGTACAGTAAAGCTCATGACGAGCAGAGGCAGCTACTCTTTCAAAATGAACAGGGTTCCTCCGGAGTGACATTTTCATTTAGCCAGTGAGCTTGAGGATGCAGGGCAGGACAGCAGAAGGGCTCTGCAGCAGATGAGGTTCCTGGCCAGGCCTCCCAGCTTCACACCTCCAAAGATCACAACTGCAGTCAACTGGGCAGCCAGGACAGTACCTGTGGCTTTTGGTAAAGTCGACTTTTCTGAGCCAACACAACCAGAGACTCGGTGGAGCAACAATAAGAGTGTGTATTAATGTCACTTCTTATGGGAAGGCACTGAAAATTGCAGAGATTCAGAAGGAGGCATTGTACATTTGAAATTACTGCTCCAGAACAGGTGAAAAATACCATTTCCAGACTCTAAATCCCTGCACTGGAGTTATGGAGATAAAACACTGAGAATTAAATTTGTTCCCACTTTCTTGGGAATGAACACGCAGCAAAAAGTGGCTTTTCCCTGATGCTCTGTCCATCCAGGAGAGCTCCTGACCCATCAGCAAATTCCTTTCTTTCCTCAGCACAAACTCTGCAGAAATTTAAGCTGCCATCTCCCCAACATCTTTCTTTTCCACATTCTTGGACTACAGCTAAGCTGTCTTCATGGACAATCACCTTTTATCCATGGAAAGCAGAACTGCTAAAAGACAGGCAAAACTAATTTTTAAACGTTCAGCAGAATGTTCTTGCACAGCTTCCTATAAAAAACTGTGTCACAACAGTGAAAAAACCTCAATTCAAAAAGAACTCAAAATGTTAAATAAGCTCAGACAGACAGACTTTACACTAAGCAATTCATCCTTCAAAAAATCACAGTTGAAAAAAATTAAAATTTTTTTACAAACAACTCTAAAAAGTTAATTTTTGTGAACAAGAAACATTGTTTAAAATTTTAAGGCAATTCACTAAGCAAAGAATCCATTAATATTTAAGAATTTATGCAACTTTCAAGAGCAAGAAAGGATTTTTGGAAGCCAGATTGATCTTGAAAGAGAAAAGCCAGTTTTCCATCTCCCATTTCTGGTATGACCTTCTTGTTTTAAATGGGGACTTCAAAAGGGGTAAGTGTTCAGAACCCAAAACACCTCTCTGAAAGAACTGAAAACCCCAACAGAGTTTGCTCAATATTCTCATTTCACTTCTATTAGCACTAACAGCAGTAACTTGCACATTCATATTGAAATAGCCCTCCTTTAATAAATCTCAAATACATTTTATATTTTGCTTTTGCCACATTTTTCTTAGCATGTGCTCACCAGGTTAAAGGTATCAATTAAGTCAAATTTTATAGGACGCAATTTTTGTTAGGTCCCTTGAAAATTTAATGTGATACAAGCAAGTTCAGCATTTCAAAGTGACATTAAGTACCAAGGAAACATTTTGCCATTAAAAAACTCCTACTATGCATATTCTGTTATTAAAAACAACACCACTGCATGGTCAAAAATACCAGAAAGGAGAAAAACTACCAGAATTAACAATTAGAAAGCTCGTTCTGCAAGACTGTAGTGTCATATACTTTACTATCACATTGAATAAATATTAGAATTATGAAATATTTTTTGAAGGAGACAGCAATTTTTATTTTATTTTCTTTAGGGGAAAAAAAAACAATTTGTCAGCAATGTTCAAAGTTTATTTTTGGCTCTACAGCCCATGATGTAGAATTAAGTGTTCCACTAGATGGAGCAGGATGGTAAAGCCATCTTGAGGGCCACCTCCCCTGCTGATCCACGGAAAAGTCAATGTCCAGGGATGATAAGGATTTTAGCTTTCTTCTGTGCTTTCAGGGCAGAAAAAGGGCAACACAAAACCCTCTTAGTGCTCAACAGTAATTCCTTCTTCCCAGCATAGAAGCTGACTATTAACAAACACTAACTAGAAGCAAACCCAGCTCCTCCTCATTTCTATCAAGTTTACACTAGAAACACAAAATTTACTGGATGCTTGTCTGAAAATGAAAATCCTAGTACTTTTTTATTTTGTAGCAACTGAACTTGCAAAAAGCTCCATGCCAAATGATCAAACATTAGTCACCTAATGCAAAAGACATCGTTACACATCAAACAAATTCACTCTGGAAACAATGGCAAAACTTCAAAGAGGCTCCTACAGACCTGGAGCTGTGCAAGGCATAGTAAAATTATCTCTCTTGTCTCTTTTCAAACAGAGCTAATTGTTGATTTACCTTTAAGTCTACCTAAACAAACAAACAAAAGAAGAACCTTACAGATTTTATTTCATCAGATGTTCTTTAAGAGATGCAGTATTATTAGACAAACTGCAGCTGCCATCATCGTGTGAAACAAGAAACCTTCATTTTCTTGACCATTAAACCTTATTTCAGCTTCTCCAAAAGAACTAGAGAAAATATAAACTAAAAAATAATAGTTTTAAGCATTAATATTTCAAATTTAAGTCCTGCATTTCTTGAGTATGCACAACGAAAGTACCAGGGATAGTCACAATTAACTCAAGCACCTTGCCATAAAAAAATCCTGAACCACAGTATATTACTGGATGTGATAAATAACTGCAAACATGCAGCAGACTCTCAAGACAATACTAATTACCCTAGCAGTATAAATACCAGAAGAGAATGACTCTTGCTCAGGTATGTGCACGAAGGCACACAAGCAGAGCTCTGGTGACTGATCACAGGCTCCTTCCCATGATTGCTGCTCCCATCTCTTTGTTTCCACTTAAATACACGGCACTACAAACCGAAGTGACAAACGGGTGTATTCCCCACCCACGTTCTCTCCAACTTACTGAAACCTGCTGCAGCCCCTGAAGCTGGCATCTGGAAAGGACAGGGCCAAGTGGAAGAGGCAGGAAATTTGGCCTTGGAGACAATAAAATGTCCCCTCATTGCAGGGCCAGCCTCTGAAAGACCTTTTGGAAGCACCTGCAAGGTTTTCAATGTAGGTATTGTCTGATTGAACACCAGTTTGTCCCACCTCTCTGAACAGCTGATTGCCAAGAATTCCTTGTGCACCACGCATTCCTTTTCCAGGCACAAGGGAAAGCAAAGCCTCAGGACATCCAAGCAGTGCCATTCCCCCGAGTCCCAAAGGCAGGTGAGCAATACTCACTACTGTGCACAGTCAATCAGCTGGTACTCGTTGGATCTCTCGTAGCAGGCTTTCACACCTTCATCCTGCCAGAGGGTTTTTGTGTGTTCATAGAACTCCTGAAATGGGAAAACAGGGTTAGGACACGGGTTAGACACGAGGAGAATCGTCAAACAGTAATGTATCATTCATTTTGCAATGAGCAGGAAATGGAGCAGATTTAACAAAGATCTTTAACCACGCTTTGGAACCTCACTACAAGTTCAGGTGGCTTTTTAAGTTTGACTTCAACATTCTGTAACACCTAAAGAACCTCTTCTCAATCCCTGATTGAATCCAACCATCCACTGTAACAAGGGTTAATGTCTCATTAATGACAATTTTGTTGGCATTTTTAATACTCAGTGCTACTTGGTAACGTTTGTTCTTTAACTCATGGTGTCACTGTATTTTACATTTACATGGCTGTCGTGATTTTTTTTTTTCTTCAATGAAACACTACTTCTCTATAATTCCTACACGAATGAAAATGATAATTAAGCTTTACATGACTGCAAGTTAGTGAGGATCTTCAGGGACTATACAGATATCTGTATCTTACTTAACTCTGCACCACTTTCGTCAATTTATTCTTTTACACTGAAAAAAGACATTGAACTACAGAAGAAAGACAGTGATACAAGGCTAGATCATGTTTTGTCTCAGCCTTAAAAACTGCAACCCAAGATATGAAAGCAGACAGCCAAAAATGCAATGCTTCAGTTTTGTTGAACCTGTAACACAAGTTAACAACACAACCAAAAGCCCTTTCATTTTGCATATGAAAGATGCACTTTGGCTCCAACAGCGTGTGTGCAACATGGGATTGAACTTCTGGCCATCAGTCTGAGAACTCTGAATAGACTTAGAAAGAGCAGCAGCAGCCTGGTGACTAAAATACACACAGACACCACTGTGGGCATTCCTTTTATCAACAACCATGGGTGTTCCTTGGCTATCTCTCAGAGCTTTGAAGTGTTTTGGGCAAAATACTTTCATTCTGATTTTAAGTAGCAAATATTTTTTTTTTAAAATCCAGACCAGCACAAGACTTTTAAAACAGTTGTTGTATATATTCTACCTCTCCCCACCCCTTTTCTTTACAGAAGATTTAGTTTAAAGAAGAAGAATGTGTTGTTTTTGAATAGCCATGGTACTGCTTCAAGGTTCCTCCATCTCTTGGGATATCACTCTCTCACATTCCTTTACTATCAGTGTAGTACAAAGAAAGGGGACACATTCCAAAGTTTCACTTTGAAAACAGTTTTAAAAAATATTCACATTCCTACCAGAAAGTTAACTAACCCCTGAACTGTAGCAGAACAGTAAATCCTTTAAATTGCAACTTAAAGATGCATAAAGGCATCTTAAAGTAAATTTAGTGATGCTGATTTTCAGAGCACCCTCTTCTTGGCAGGTATAAGATGCATATGTGATTGTGTGATCATACAATTGTGAACACCAATGATGGAAGCAGCCCATCAGATGCAAATTTGATTGTCCTTTTATTGCCATAAAGTATTCACTAGCTGCACATACACAAAAATGAGAGTAAACACAAAATGCACATCTAAATTTTGTTCTGATCTCTTTTAAAAGGATTATGACATTTATATATGGTGTTAGATCTCAGTTTGTTCCCTGCTTTTATGAACTGTTCATGAAGAAAAAGACCAACTCAATTTCTTTCAAAAGTAGTTAAGAAGATTTTACTTGATTTTTAGTATTTGCAGATTACATGACCATTTGCTTTTGCTATTAAAGGAAATAAAAGATGAACCATCATTTTAATTTCAGTCCTCAGTTTTCTGTCTCCTACTGCTGGAATTACGTTCATTGGTTACTTTAATTTTGAAGATTTCCAATTTCTTGGCAGTTGGGGGACCGTCAGTCACCTTCAAATGTATCAGTACATAGTGAGGAAAGTATCTTTCCAAAGCAAAAAGGAGAAGGAAGATAAAGTACAGAAGAGAGGAGGAATTATCTGCCATCTCACTGTATTTGAACCAAACCCATTTTGGGGAATGTTTCTATATTTATTTTTAAAAGTAACAGCTGTGTAATACAGAACATCATATGGCTCACTCAACTTATTACTACAAAGCTGGGAAACTGAAAAATGGAATCAGCAATTGTACAAGATTTTTTTGCTGAAACAGCAGCTGATTGAAATGGACAAAGAACTAGGCAAAGGTAAGTTTGCAGAAAATGCAGCAAAACATTCTTCATCACCTACAAATGTAGCTATAAAGTGAAAAAAGGCAGCGCTTTAATAAGAAAAGTCACAGCACATTAAAACTCTGCCACAAAAATTCTTCCTCATTACTGTTTCTCACTACAACTATGACACTTCGGCAGAGAGCTGATATAAAGCAATTATTTCAAAGACTTTTTAAACTCCATAATACCTTATATTTGGAGTAATTTCTGCAATCAGATCTTAAAATGGGATGAAAAATAAAACCAGTTCCTGGCCCTGGCACAAACAAATTGATAACAGAAAGCCCAGGGTTTAGTTTACCAGAACAGTTACACACAGTTTACAAGAGTCCTCCCTGTCTTCTAAGGGCAGTTTTCACTTCTAAGAAAATATGTGAATTACAATAATGGGATAAAGATCAGTGTTTGTGCCTTCTTAGGCCAAATTAGCAATAAAATTTTTAAAACTGCTTTTATGCCTGTCCTGCTAATCTGAACTATAACCAGCAATACTTAAGCAATCTTCTAAGTATTATTATTAACTGTCCATGTGGGATGGAAAAAGAATTTAATTCCACATTCTTTGAACTTTTTATTGGGGTTTCAAAATCAGGATCTACAACAACTGAAGAGTAATAGGTTATTACACCAAGACACAGTGGGGTTTCTTTGGGATGGGTTTTTGCTGTTACTTTTAGTCCTTTTTTGTTGTTTGTTTGTATTCATTGTGTTTTAAAAAGTGAATTCCATGACTTGTGATGGTCAAATATGAAGGCCTTTCATTAATACACAACCTTTTGTCTTCAGGCCACATCAAACACATCTTCACACATGCTGGGACTAATGCTGAGCCACCTTCCCCAGCTGGGAACCAGGACTGCTCACCCAAGCAAAGTCAGAACCAGGCTTGCAGAGTTCATCTCCTGCTTCATCAAAAGCCTCCTTACTCTAGTGACTGATTTTAGAATTAAGACATAGTAGCTGGTTGCAAAAACCCAGATTCTCCCTCCTCCCCAGTACACCTACACTAACCACAGCTCTGAAATAATATTTAAGAAAAAGAATAACACAAGAAATCCTCAGCATCCCATTTGAGTCATGGAATGTAGCCTGGGGCTACTCTCAGGGAAGGCAAGTAAAACCACAAGATTTGTTATGTATTTAGGTAAAACAGGGGCTTCAGAGGCCACTAGAAAAATCAAGTTAGCAACAGGGTTGGGTTTTTTTTTTTTTAGTTAAATAGGTATAATTTGTATGAGAGCTCTAAAAATAATGAGTTAGGAAACAAATTAACCAAAAGTAGCAGGAAAATTTCCTGAAAAGAAATAGCCAGAAAACTAGTCCTTACATGTCTGGTTCTTGTTTCCACAACACTGATTCATTTGCTGGCACATTCTAACATAACAGACTACAGCAGCATCAACACAGGTTTTTCTTGAACTAGAAAATGGAACTCCTAACAAAACAGCTAAAATAAACAAATAATACTAAATAACAATTTGGTTTGAGATGACATTTCACAACAAACAGGATTTCAATGTTAGGCTCCAAATGATCCACAGTATTTGCAGTGTATGATCATATTATCCATTCTTGCTCTATGCATAACGAAAGTGAAAAAAAAAATTAAAATTATGTCATTTTCCATTAAAAAAAAAATGCTGCAGTGTCACAACACACACCCAAGATCCTGTTTAAAGTACAGCTGAAGCTGTGTAAAGCAACAAAAGTCAACAGAAGTGGTGACAGGATGGCACCACCAGGGAAGGTGAGGAGTGAATTCCTCCTAAGCTTTGTGTCAGGATTGGAGCATTTATTCACCACCAGAGCAGACTTGACACGTCCCAAAGCTTTAACACAACCCTAAAGAGGGAGAAATCCTTGAGGAGAACACTCGGGGAAAGGAATGTCAATGTAACACAGATCTGAAGAGAACAAACAGGGCCTGACTGAATCTGCTCAGCCTGGGCAGGGGCATAGTTTGAATTCCGGGCACAATCCCCAAGAACAGGCTCCACTTCTGGGAAACTATAAAAAACCCTGAGAAAATCCTCTGTCTGGGTAAACCTTCTCTGCTCTTGCTTAGATCAAGGACCACGACTTGCTGCAGATGAGGAAACCTCACCTCTCCTGATACCCTATCGCCACCATGGTTAGAAAGCCACATCTATGTGAAATGATTTTTCATTAATGATGTTTTATTTATGAGGCAACAGTTTCTCCACCTGCTGAAAGCTTCCCAATCCAATGAGACAATAGGCAACATCAGTAAATCACTTGTATTCACTTACAGGAATCTCTGCAGACCTCTAGAGAAAAAAAAACCATCAGTGGAAATGTAGAAGGGATGTTTGGAAAGCAGTTCTTTGTTCCAGAAAGATCTTGCTGACACAATTCTGGATTAGAAAGGGGGCAATGAAGAGTCTAATCAAGTTTAAAACCTACTTATATTGGAAAATTTCAGCAAGTTGAATAAACAGCAGCAGGTAAACAGTGGTTTTGCCTAAAGTCAATTACAGAAAGTGTTAAAAAACCTGGGGGTTGACCGCTTTGGTTGTTAAAAAAAATAATCCTCAAGAGACAAACTCCAGGCCTGGGAAAAAATAAAGGAACAAAGATCTGCTTTTGAGAAGTATTCTAAAAGGATAAAATATTAGTAGAAAATGAAAGAATATAACTGGACATACTGTCTACAAGGCTTTGTTCCCTCCAGATATATAAATACTCAAGAGACTTTAAAAAAAATGTTTATGAAGCAATGTTTTATAGGCATTAGGATGTTGGCAGGGAAAACCACTGGCAGAGTCCTTGCCACTGTGACACCATATTAACAGGAAACTTAGCATGGACATGCAACATTACCTTTTCTTTGTAAAATATAATATAGGGTGGATCCTTCAGCAGAACAGTTTATTTACTAATTCCAGCAAAAGTCAATGCCATTGAAAAAAACCTTACCTCCTAAAAGGTGTGTACAACCATTACACAATGTTGTGGTTAAAACTGGGATTCAATTCCTGGGCAAAGTTCACTGTCCCATGGAGCTGCACATTTCATAATAAGAGTTTTAAATAGGTCACCGACTTACAAACCTGATGATTAAAGGTCAAACCAAAGCAGCTTCTAACTGTAAAACTGTCTCCTGGAGAACATTTGCTTCCCAACGTGTTCAGCTTTTAAAAGTAGCACCGACCACTGATTTCAAACCCCTTTACAGACCCCCTGTGCCAGGGGGAGCAGGAACGCTCCTCTCCTGAGAGCTGGGCAGTTCTGCTGCATTCCACAAGCCAGGCATTGCAACAGGGCAAGGTCACGGGATGGGGCAGCACACAGCATTCCAAGACAAACTGCACCAGCTGATTCTCTCCTTCCAGGATAGGTAAATACCCAACAAATTGATTTATTTCTCACTGCTCATAGCTGAAATCAAGTGATCACTACTGACTGTGAGGGCACTCGGAGAAGGGAACTCATGGCAACTTTTCGTCCTCCCCAAGTTTGGGCAGGGATACCAGACTACCCATAATTTGTCAAATCAGACAGTTTAATAAGCCACTTACTTGAATAGGGAAACATCTGCATTCCTAATGGTGTGAACAAGTGTTAATTATTGCTTGCTATTTTAGGGCAAATACGCTGATGGTATCACAAAGGAAACACATACCTACGAATAGCTGAAGATATTCTCCAGTTACTGGCACGTGTCCAGAGCTGAATACAAAACTCTTTGGGAGAGGCCAGTGCACTCAGCACTTTCCATAACTCAGTCAGAAATATTTTCAGCAAGGATTCAGTCTCATTATCAATAGTTTTTCATGCTTGGAAAAGAAGAATGATGCTGAAATATTCTGTGTTCTGCTTGGTAACTTCTAGTAGTACAAATTAAACTGGATGTGGCTGCAAGAATTGGCCAATGGAAAGGGAAATCTATTTAAGAAATTTCTGTCAAGTTTGAACTCACATTATTCCCCTTTGTTAAGAGTTTCAAAACCCCACAGCATTTGAGAAATGTGCCAACACACAAATCCCTACCCATAAGCTACAACGTGCCTTTGGTTAGAAGTCCTCACTAACATAATATCAAACCATTTCTCTTTTATTTCTACTTTCACAAGAAGTTAAATTGCCACAGAAACTTCATCTATTGATACCAGAACACAGCTCCTCAGATTAACTGGGGAGGAAAACTCACTTTGGGTGAGAGCACCAAGGCTGCTCCCCATTTTGTCAAGATTCCTCTGCAATTTAAACCAAATAATCAGTGTTCCTCTGCTTCTTCAAAGTGTATCATACATAGAAAGAGGCAATTCATTAATGGATCAAACTTCCTGATAGCATAAAAGGTACAAAGAAGTCTTCTACCCCATTCCAGCTCTCTCTCAGGGTAGTTTAGTGGTGATAGAGGCAGTTCAACCATCAGCTATTTTTGGAGACATCAGTCTAAGAAGGAAAGTTTAATAAAACTCTGAGAAATTTACTTTGAGCCTTAAATCAGGGTTTGGAAAACATCTTTCATGCTACATAATTTAGCTGCTTTTTGTTTAATGAATATACAGTAAGCTTCAACAGTCAAATCAAATGACCTTATTACCTTACCTGGTGCCAAGAACAAACACCTGGGACCACACTAAACTCTGCTGCCTCCTTTCAGGGTGGAAACAAAAAGCCTCTTTTTGCCAGAAACTTCCACTGACAGAAAAGGGTGTAAGATAAAATAGTTCTCCTCATTCTAAATTCACACAAATCCCAAGGACAGCTCACTAACCCTCTTACAATCTTTCTGAAGAAGCAGCATCTGTACTCATAGAAGTGCTCACAGGCTCACAATAAAGTCTACATGAAAAAATGAAGCTCAAATAGACTTAAGTAAATTAATTTAAGGTTCTGTTTAATTGCTGGGATTTCTTTTTAAGAGTAAAAAGTCACCCTGTTTCCTGGGAGCTTAAAAAAAATCTTAAATTTTACTGGAACACTGAAGAAATGTCATGTACTCTCCAAAGACCAGTTGAAAACCCTGACCAGTCAGCTGGACACAACAGGTCTGTGGCTGGACCCACTGTAGTACCAGGGAGGCTCACAGGTATAATTTTATTTCATCTATGCATACACCAATATTTTGAGATAGTCTCTTACTGTGATTAAAACCAGAAAATGCTTAAGAATTTCTATATTAAATTATGCCTATTTCCTGTTTAATTCAGCTGACAGCTCTTCTATTTCAACATAAATTGAATTAATCTGTTCTTGTTCTTTAAGATTGCTCTGAGGAAAACAAAGAAGATGTATCAAGAGAAATTAAGTCACGTGAACTTCTGAACCTGTAAATATGGTCTGGTATGGTGGGAATTTACTGGATAAAAATACAAATTCAGAATAAAGCATTAGCTTTTACTTCAAATACTAATCAAATAAATTTATAATAATAAAGCAAAATATAGGGTGAGGGGTTTTTGTACTACAAAAGCAACTGGACTACAGAAAAGACATGTATATAATGCCTATTGTCTCAAGTCCTGGGCTGCAAATTCTCCAATTCAAGGAAATTCTTTGTGGGATTTCAACACGAGTTATGTGAACACGTCAGTGAAAGCACTGCAGGATTCAAAGGGCTGAAATTAAATAAAATCACTTCCAATAAATATATTAGCACTAACAAAATTTGCTAGATATTGCTAGTCACATATAGGAGTAAAACATTCCTATCAGGCATTTCTCCATGTAGACAAAAATCAGAGATTTTAGGAGATTCATTTGCAAATCATTAGTAGTTATATGTGTTCCAATTATGAGAAACAAATGAAATCAAGTGGCTGCCTGCCTGACAGATCCTATACTAAAAGAAGGCTTCAAAAGAACTCTTTAATTAATCTGTATTCAAGAATTTGTTCTGCTATTAAAGGATAGCAAAACCAGCTTTACATAAGTTCCTGTTAAACTCTGATCAGGTAAACTCAATTGGATTATCTGGAAGCCCATTTAGAGGGAGCTGCTCTGTGTAGATAAGATAATAGAGATTTAAAAAAGAGTAAGTAAGGATTATTTCAGAGGATCTAGCACCACATCACTGATACTCTCTATAAGACTTCCCACTCCTTTCTCTAAACATTAACATTCTTGAGGCAAAAATACTTTACATATCCACATTTTCTACCTATTCTGCACCTCAAGATGCCTCTCGAAGATATGTATTTATCACTCTTTTTAACACATAACAAGATAAAAAAAGGTAAATAGGACATTGAGGTGTCTTGCTCAAAATCATAAAGAGAATCTGGACAAGGAAAAGCTGGGGCCCCAAATCTTCTCTCTGTGGTAAGTATCCAAACTGCACACGATATTGTCCAGACACCCAAAAAATCAGGCTCCATCTCCCACCTTTCCCAGCTTCCCACAGGTATCCTCACCAAAGAAAATGTTTTGCCCACTTTCACACCCCAAAATCTGTGACATTTGAGATACCCCCATGGGAAATGTCCCCCACTGCAGTGAATATGTTTGTCATTACTTTATAAACCTAGTGATGCTGTCAAACCAGAACAGCTCTCTTCTCCTCCCACGATGTATTTAGACAGGAGTAATAATAATAAATCTATCATTATACCCATCGGGGTGGCTATCTACAGGGACAGATAAATTTTGTTCTGTTGCCTACATAATTAAGGAACACTTCTGGCAGCAAAGAGATCCCAGCTCACATCTTTTCTTACTGAGACTCTATTATCTTGTTACCTTCTTAAAAATTTTGGTGTCCCAACCATTTTAGGGACTCCAAGCCCCCGTTGTGACCCTGCTGCAGGTTAAGGGATCACACTGTGCACCACCTCCTTTGTACCCACGGGCCAGGTTGTAAATCAGCCCTCAAAACTGATCCCTGTTAAAAATAATCTCCCCAAAATAGAAGAGAGAAGGAGTAAGGGTTACCAGGGTTATTTTTAACCCGGGGTGGTTCAATGGTCTGATTTACACCGGGGAGCCAGCGGAGGTTTTTTTGGCCCGGGGCGGGTGGCACGTCCCGGCGTGGAGAGCAGGGAAGGGTTGGCTGTGGGCACTGGGGATGCTGAGCTGCCTTTGAGGCTGCAGCCAGAGTGTGGGACAGCTCCAGGACACCACTCAGAAACCATAATAAAACCATTCAGCAGCAGTGGCAGTGGGAGATTCAAAATAACTACAGTGCAGCAGTGTAATAAAACTTCAACCGGGACCAAAAGACCTGCGGACAACATCAGCATCTCTTCTAAATATCATCAACCTGGAGAGCCATAGGCTGGAGGTATTCCTCTGATATTTTGCCTTTCAGTAGCTAATATTCTGATTCTACTACTTTCTGAACACCATTTTTCTGAATTTAGTATGGTATTTTCAAGAGATAGCTTCCTCACCTGAGTCCAGATCAATTAAAAATAGGCAGCTGTAAATCCTGCTCTGCTATTTTGAGTATTTCATTAAAACCAGAGAATTATAAATGGACTGTGACCCAAAGTAAATAGGTTTTATTTGCCAGCTTGGTTCAATTTGGTTGATCATGGAGTGTGAAATGTTGATAGGACAGGAACATTTCCTTCCCTCTTCTAAAAGTAAGAGGAAAAAGAAAGGGATGAGAAGAAGGCCACTATTCTAGTTGGTCCTGGGGATGGAGAAAATATCCTAACCACTGTCTGGTATGCAGAACAGGAATAAAAATACCACTTTTATAACCCAGCTAACCCAACACCACCTGACATTTGAGACAGATATACAGCTAATTTGAATTATTGAAACTACTTATGAGGTTGAGTTTTGACACTGAAAACACACACACAGAGTTGTGCTAAGCTAAATGCATCAAAGGACACTAACAATGGAAATGCCATTTGGAAGTCTCAACTATAGATCTGATCTACTAAAAATTGCAGTATTTTACAACACCAGCACGATTATGTGGACAGAATTCCTTTCAGTCAGTACTATGTTTTTCCTCTCTCCATATGTTACTACTTGCATTCAAGAAATCTAATTTCTTAATACCAACTGTGCTGAATTAATAGATCTCCAACATACTAAATTTTCAGCTTTAAAGGGGATGTTTAACCTAGCATTACACTGTACCAACATTATTTTTAACTCAAGCTGTTGTTTTTTAGTTTTTTTTTAATTCAAAACAATATGGTCTACACAAATGACACACATTTCCTGTAAGTCAAAAACTGCAAAGCAAACAGATGGAGACCCAGACTAAGAAAAGAATTAGAATATCAGAATACAAAAGTTGCTCTTTGAATCCTAATTTACATGTAGAGCCAGATACCAATATTTGCATCCCACCGTAAAGCTCCTACATTTTTCTTGACTTTCTTCTGCCTTTCACCTTACACCTAACCTTGCTTTTAGGAAACCTGAATTTTAGCTCCACCTGTTCCACAGGGAATTATAAACACAGACTTTGGCCTCAACTTTAAAATTCATTTCAACTACTCCTTCATACACAGAAGATGATGACCTTGAGCAGTACTCAAGGATTGTGATTTCTGACACTATGCACTGAGAGTTGCCATCTAGGGACACTCTAGATCTTAACTTGATTTGAATTATGCAATTAAAATGCAGGTTCAGTTTCCCATGCACCAAAGGACTACAACCTACATTCAGACACTCAGAAATCAGAGACATATTAACTTATATAATCACCAAGGGCAGAGAGAGCCAACAATAGCCCTTCAACATCTGTGTAATGCATATCCAGTTTAAAACCTCAACCCTAAAAACATTTACATATGAACTAGTTAATCATGCCAATGAAGTAAGCCACTAGTCAAAGTTATGAACACGCCTAAACCTCTGTAGACTCAGGGCTTAAAAATTTAAGACAATACCTTTGCTCAGAGAAGAAAAACTAGTTCTATTGGAGCACTGTTATTCCTGAAGTTGTTTGTCATTCAACACCTCAAAGATTCTTCACTGAACTTGGAATTATTTATGGACCTCATAAGTCACACAATTACACCTTGCTTTCAGTGAAAAAAAAGGGAAAAATTGAAAGAAATCGCTGCACTCCCAATTCAGTGGAAGGAAAAAAAAAATCTCCAAGATAGAAGAGACAAGGAAAATCCAGTATTTCAGTGCAAGGTAGGTCACAGGAACTTGTTGCAGCATTGTTACAGATCACAACCTGAACTAGCACAAACAATGGCAGTAGGAGAGCTGTGGGCACACAGCCAGTTCAGGAGCACAGAGGGTGGAGCAAGGAACCACTTTCTTCTCTCTCAAATATTCTACTAAAACTATCTTCAAAGTATAAATTTTTCTGTGCCCCCAGCAGGAGAGTTCATCCATGAAGGCATCAAGTATTTCTGTGAGTAACACTGACAAATGTCTAAATTAAAGAGGTGTCAAGTTAAAAATCTCAAATTTAAGATGCTTTAAAAGACAAAATGACAATTACTACATTTTATGTGCTAGAGAGAATCATACATCACCCCTCTATCAAACTGTCTGTGCCTGTTGAACATTGAAAATTATCTGATTTGAAGATTACAGTGCAGTATTTCCAATTAATTTCTAATGTCACCTGACTTCTGTCATGTGCAAAAAGCATGTGGGTTTGTTTGGTTGGTTATTTTTCTTTTGATAAAGACTGACCAAAGCAGAGAAATTCCTAGAAGCAGCAAGATTTGGAAAGTAACTGTTGCTGGTCTCACAGACCAGCTTGTTCAATAATGTTTACAAATCAAGAGTTACATAAACCTTGCTGTGGTGCAAACTATCCAACATCTTACTATCATTTGCCCTTGCACTTTCATTTCAAGCATCTGGGACTGACTACTGCTGGACACAAAATTCTGGTATAAATAGATCATGGTTTTTGACACATCATCATAATTTCTTCCCTCAGCCCCCTGGAACAGTGCAAAGAGAGAGAAACACAAGTTTTGAAACACTCCTGCATTACTGCAACGTACTTCATGGTAATTAACAAAAACATCTTCTCAGTGTTTAAGTGTTCAGTGTTTGCAAACTGTATTTTCACAGGCTTCTGCTATAAGTCTGGTTGAGATACAGGAGAAATTAATCACTGTGAGTGGGCACAAAGTTGTATCATCAACCAAATAATTACCCTTTCTGCATTTACTCTGGGACTGCTGGCACCTCGAATGATTAACCAGGACTGGGAGGGCTGGGGCAAGGATGTGTGTGTGGAGCCTCTGCAGAAAGCCTGGCTGACACAGAGTCTGAATCAGCAAGAAAACTCCACTGTTCTTCCAGAAGAGAGAAATCAGCATCATTAAGCACCAGCTAATCATAACAGAGTGCTGTGTGTATCTCCACTCGTTTTGGGCAGGGCAATTCTCGACAAAATCCAAACTTTACAACCAGCACTGTCCATCTTGACTCCGATTATTTCACCAGAGCACAAAAAGCAGACAAGGTCTCCATGTTCCTGAAGGATCAGCTGGAATATTCTGGCTGTGCTGCTGTAAACTCGATTAGCACTCACCAAAGGCACCTCCTGCAGTAACTCCCAGAGAGCAGCTCGCTGTTCTGGGGAAATATTTACTACAGGGCAGTGAAATATAATCATTTGCAAAAAGGCATGGCTGCAGCCACTGTGAATTACTCACCGGAGGGAAATCGAAGTCTATCTGGTTTGCTAAATTTAAGATGTAGTCGATTCGAAACTGGTTCTCTGGATTGGCTAGTTCCACTGGAGGTGCCAAATTGCCCATTGCTGTCACTATTGTCTGCAAAGAAACACAAGTAAAATATTGCAGAAAGTGTCTGAATAGCCACTTGGAATAGTTAAAAACAATAGCTCATAAATTTACCTCTATAGCTTCTTTAATATTGTTTTTAATATCCTGAATTTTCATTTTCTTCTCCCTGTAATAAAAAAGGTACATCATTAAATTTGTAAGCCCCAAAAGCAGAATACCCTTTTAAAACAGAACATGAAATTGAAAAATATTCTATTAAAACTGTATTGTCTAAAGTGCTTTCAGTCACTGAAAACTTTTGTAGATAGGTTCAATTAAATATCTCAAAACTTTTCTATTTAAGCAGTAACATCTACTTGCATCTATTTTAAGCAGTAGCATCTATTTGCATCCAAAAATCAGAGTCTAATTATGCTTTAATGAAAACTTACTACAGCCTTAGACTGGGACTAAGACATTCTGCAGAATCAAACAGATTTTGATTCATCTGAATGCAAAATACTAGACATACGTGAAAGTTCTTTAGGAAAGTATATACTGGAAACAAAGAGAAAGGAAAAAAGGGTGAGTTACTAAAAGTAGAAACAAATTAAAAGAGGACCAAAGAACCTTAAAGCACAAAAAAATTAAAACACAAGCCAGAGCAGAGAACTCAACCTGACACAAGACATTCAAACAGTCTGGATGTGAAACATAACCAGTAAAGGGTTAACCAAGTATGCAAAATTACCTCTTGACTACCAACAGGAGCAGGCTAGAAAACCACTTGGAATGAGCACTAATAACTGCAGTCATGTTAACGACCCAACTGTTGCCTCTGCTCCTTTGTACTGCATTTGGTGTCAAATCTGACACCAGTTAATTTCAATGCTCAATAGTGCAATCAAATGAAATTCATGATCAAACATTCGGTATAACCAGGAATTAGCACCCTGAAAGTATTACTAGAATTGAGCCTGTAAACTGCAACCTAACTGCAAAGCATTATGATAAAATTTTTCACATTAATAATTTCTTGCTGTACACAGCATAAAATCACTACTTTGAGGGAAACCAAGTTAGCCATGTAATTACTAAAAAAAGTCAGCTAAACTGTCTAAGTGGCCTTTTAATCTTCACTGAGCTGCTTTTCCAGGACTCCTTGATTATGGAATATTTATATCAACATTTAAATTTTTTTTTTCCTTTTGAAAACTAACATTTTCCAGCTCAGTGTCCCAGAGACTATGAAGTACCACGAGCATTTCCTTTTTTTACCTTTTTAAAGATAGTAACTCACACTTCCAGCTTACACACTCCAGCTTGAAAACCTCATTTCATGGAGTTAATTCAGCAAGCACATTGCAAATGCTTTTTATCACTTTTTCCTTTCTATAATTACTCACAGTCAAAAACCAAAATGAAACTGAAAGCATATTCACCAATCAAGAATGTAGAAGAACAGCAGGAAAAAAAAAATACTACTCCAATAACAAGGCAGATAGACATTCAACAGTGGTGGGAATTTTGGCTATCAAATGAAAAATTAAGGCAACTTTTATAAAAGGCAGGGTCAAGGCAAAGAGCACCATGCCAGCCCCACGTTATTCTGCCTTTCAGCCAGAGGTGTGGAGGATGTGGCTGTACATTCCCCAGCTGTGACAGCACAACTGCAATGAAAGTGCTGCTCTCACAGAGGGGAAGCAAAGAGCAGCACAAAATCACCTCGTTCAGGATGACTTTGCTGTGTAGGGAAGGTGTCTTAATCAGCAGCACAACTCCAACAAACACAAATGTGATTATCCCAAAACCTCAGCTCCTCACTGACCACGTGTCCTCAGAAGTTTGGGGCGGGGACAGGAAGGTCAGTGAAGCTTGATGCAGAGAGAGAACTGAAAGATCAATAATCAAATGAAAATTCTGTATTTTCCCAGACTTCTTTACTTACCTACAGACCACCTTATTCCTGAGGATTACCAGTTTTTTGCTGTAGAGATTTGGCATCACTGATGAGAACAAGGCAGTGAGCCAAGAAAGGCCAAAGGCACCAAATTGAGGAAAATAAATTAAACAGGCTAAGAGAGGAGAAACTGAGGGCTTTTCACCCTCTTCCTCCCTAACTGCAATGCTTTCTATTTTCCCAGGTCTTGACAAACTCTCCATTCCACAACCAAGACTTAGGGTGCACAAATATTCTATTTTTCAGTAGTGCACATATGGTTGCAAAACCACCATCCGCTTTCAGTTTTTAGAAATCATGTTTAATTATTAAAAATATGTAAATAATGGTATGAAAGCAGGAAGTGTTTATCAACTACAGTGTAAGCAATTTGTCTGGCTTTATTCTGCCTCCAAATTTCAGCTGGATCTTGAACTTAATGAAGATGTATCCAAATTCTGCCCTGTTTAGATCAAAAGGGCAACTGATATGCTGAAAGCCAAGCAAGATACCAGTACTTTTAAGGAATCATCGCTCTTTTGGCTTTGGTTTGGAATATCATTAGAAAAGTTTAGGAAGTTTGCATTGTTTTTGAGCAAACTCTCGTTATTCTATACTCCCCAGAACACTTGCTATTAATTGTCTCAAAGCATCAATGAGGTGAACATTGACCTGACTCTTCCATGCCATACAATAAACCTCATTACTTTAATTAAAGATTTCAGTCAAACTTCCACATTGACACCTCTTGGCTGATCCTCTCACTACTAAGTGATAATGAACATGGAGCAACGTTAACCTCCAGCAATTAGCAAACTGCTTGATAACCATCATCATCTTTACAACAAGGATACTCATAGCTCCTATTTCTGGTGTTGTTGCCATGGCCCTATAGCCTGCCCAGTAAACAAGGAATCTTATTACACAGCAGTGGATGTATCACAGCGTTTTGTGTTCTGTAATGTTTACTAGGCATAAACTTTCCATGACAATGAGACACTTTATTCTTCTGGAACTCAGCGTGTTCATCAATCACCCATCCAACTGCAGCTTACAAATAACTCTAACTTCTCACCAAAAAAACCCCAAAAAGGTGACATTCCTTTTCCTCAGGGACTAGTGAGGTGCAGTACACAAAAGCAACATCCCTTTGCTCTGCCAAACTGGTTTTTGGTTTTTGGTTGGTTTGCACCCCAAATTTCCAGAAGTTGGAAATTTGGTTGCACCCCAAATTTCCAGAAGTACTCAAACTTTTATTTTCCACAACCACAAGGACCGACTATTCAACTTAGAAGCACAATTTTTCCTTTTTAATTTCTTATTTCCAGGTGCTGACACAAAACTACAAAAGAAAAAAAGCTGGGCTGTCAAAAGGTTTTCCTTTGGAACTTCCGAGTAGTTTGGGGATGGTACCAATGCTCTCCTGGCTAAGGAATGAATGATGTCTCTGCAGGCCTGTTCTGCATCTTTAGATGTCACGGGTTAATAAGGTCATATTTTTAATCTTGTTTAAAACTTTTGCTTAGGCTGTGCAAGGTAGGCCAAACAAAGCATTAAACTCTATTAGTTGAGGATTAGAAGAAAAATCTCAAATCCTGCTGTTTTCAATATTTAAATGGGCCAAAGCAAAGCTGCACATAGCTTTCAGGGAAACTAATAAAGTCTATTTTAGGCACTATAAAAAAAGATGACATTTTAATTCAAGTAACATTAAATTAGAATGACATCAAAGGTCAGAAAAATCAAATATTCATTGAAAACCAACCTAATCAGTATTTAATAAAGAACTTCTCCACCTGTGGTTGAGCTTTACTATTTAAAAGGCAATATTTTTACTCAGACTTTATCAAATCTTATGCAAAGAACACATTAACAAACAGATTATCAGAAAGCAAACTAATTTAATTTTAATGTTCATTTCTGGTTTACTTTACAGGTAATACGAATAACCATTACTTGGAAAAAATACTTAAATTTTAAAAAGTACATTCCAGGGGATAAGGATTCAGTTTACCTTGAATCCTTCTGCATCCCACAGGTAGGAAAATAGTTTTTAGAAAGAGTTCTGAAATGAACGGCCAGAACAAAAGATGTTAAAATTTGGGGGTGTTCACAGATGGAGAGACAGGGATGGATGATGGGATACCTTTATACCATTAATCTAATTCCTAAAAGCAAAGAAATCTGAATTTTTTGGTCAGTGCTGAGAGGTTAGGAAACCTTGGAAAGTTCTGCAGTCCTGGAGAATATATAGACTATTTTAATAGGGCCTATTAAAATGTAGTCACACAGTGTTAATACAGAGCCTTTGTCTCCTTTACAAGGCTGTAAACAGCCCAGCCTCTATCACCTTCAGGGACTGGTGTAATGCATAAATTACCTTTATTTCAGAAGCAGTCAAACTTCGCTGACTCTTGAACCTGCTGACATAACAACTGCAGCAGGGCAAGGCTTCCCTTCCCCAGGCAAAGCACTGCAGTTAATGAGTCAATTTGCAAGTGGAAGAGCCAGAATCAAAATCTCACAAAGCAATTCATTTGCCTCTGACTTTTTATGGTAGAAAATGACATTGTTGTTTCTCACACAGGTGCATCTCCCTCCTTTCAGGTACTGCCAAAAAACGTGAATGCCCAGGGAAGCAGCCACGGCCTGTCCCTTTCTGCTCACCTTCAAAAGCCCATCAATTACACACTGACAGCCAATGAAAACTTAATAGATCAATTTTGTTTTAAAACACAATTCAGTTCTTTGACAGGCAGTCATGCACTTCACAGGCACGTGGGATTTAAACATGCCTGTTCATCTAAACACGGTGTCTTTGATGCAGTGAAACATGCTGATGGATTTAATAAATATTCCATAAAATCAGCATTAAAATTTATTTACTGAACCTTATGGAAGCTAAGAGCACTACCTGCCAATCCACCTCAGAGAAACAGAGCTGTGCAGCCAAGATCTTCAGACACAAGACCACGAGCAAGGAAATTCAATTAAGGTTTTGCTACCAATCCACGTTACAAAAATCCTGCAGTACTTTACAATTCAACTGAAAGATAAATTTGGTTTAGCCTGGGTTATTTCTAACAGAACATGGCAATTACCTCGAAATATAACAGCTAGAACGGCAAACAGGGCAGAGGCCAAGTTAAAGGCACTTGAAAATGGGGGAAAATAGTTGCCTAGAGTATTCAGAGTGAAGCTGAAATAATTCATCTTAGACCTATGACAAAGTACCAATTTTACAGACAAAACTACTAAAATGCAATAGCAAAACCCACTACATACCTTCTGCAAACTCAACACCATTTGTATCACACCGCTGAGACACCTCATTCTGCCAGCCTCAAAGAGATTTTTCTGGTTTGTGCTGTTCAAGCCCAAGAAGGACAAGCCCTTGCAGTGCCATGGGGCAGGAGCTGCCTCACAGCAGCTCCACAGCAATAGCTCTGTACTGCTTATAACAGGAAATAGGATTTACTTGGGTCCTCACTTGCAGTGGAGCTGAAAGAGATTTTCTAACCACATTAATACTTTGTTCTTGGTCGGCACCTGGTAAAATGAAATGGTACCCAAGGCACAGGAAGCTGCCATAATGCACCCTAAAGCACTTTACAGTCAGTGTGTGCTGGTAACTCTGACCACAGAGGTGCTGAGCATCTCCCTGGAAGCACCAGACCCTTCCTGCAGAGCAGTTTCCCCTCCCTACCACTATGCTCTTCCTCCTACACCACCTTTCCCCCACCACAAAACCCACTTCACTTTGAAGATTCTTGGGTTTATTTCTCCAAGATTCTGGCTATCAGGAAATTGTACCATCCAGCTACCAAACATGATTTACTGTGACAGGAAGTAATATTAGAAAAAGAACAGCTATGAGGAAAAACTATTTGCTTTCTCTGTAAGTAAGTAACACCTTTTGGAAAAAAAGAAAAATCCAACAGGCTGAATAATTTTGTTGTGATATACTTTGAATTAAAGACACAGTTAAAAATTGATTATGCTGGACAGATCTAATTGTGACCTAAATTATTTGGGTGAACTTAGTTCAATTATCCCCCGAAGCATTATAACCTTCTCACACAATACGTGATGCAATGTATCCAGTAGACAATGCAAAAAGAGCTTCCACAAGTTCCCTTTTAAAGACTGTGAAAAGCACTGTCAGTTGCTTTACCACTGCTTGTTTTAATACATTGCAATATTTATCCCCATGCACATCTTACTATGTAGCCATAAACACATGAACATTAGAAAAACAAGCACAAAGAGATACCTTCTACTAATGGAATGACAGAACCACTTTCCAAGTTAAGAGTCAAGAAACACAAACTACTGAAGTGTTGATTAAAAAAACCACATCACAGCTCTGTGAAAGCAGAAATCTTGTTATTTTTGATCATTATTTACACTGCAGTGTTAGGGGCTAGGGTGTGACTTGTTTCTTATCTTTGGGACCAGTACCACCACGAAATCATATCAAACTCTAAAAAAAAGGCATCCCTGAATATAAACCTAATAAACTCCATTTTTAGGCTTATTTTATCTCTGCTCCCTTTGACACCCAAAGTGCAAAGGTTAAAGGGTAACTTTATTCTGCCTCTATGGATATTCTGATGCAAAGACTGGTTGTGGGCAGACTTTGCTCCTGATGAAGTTCCAGGACTCTGGCAGCAGGCACGTGGCACCCTGATCCTACCACCTGCCCAGGTGGATGTGGCACAGAGATGCTGTTCTGGCCCTAAGCCACCTCGAGGCTCCCCTTCAGCACCACAAATTCCTACATAAAACCAGTTTAACTGGTTTACAGTCCCTTTATACCTGTAGTGGCACAAAGAGACCATCACAGACACAATATTAAGAAGCATAATTCTGCTTATCCGGCTCCATTTACCTCAACTAATTAACTAGCAATAGTTTAGGTAAGGGATGAAAATAGAATTGTTCACAAAGAGCTCTGTGATGTATGAGCTTGACAAAGGCCCTTTAGTTCCTGCTGTGCAATTAAACACCTCTGTAAATTGCAAACCCGGCCTGTAGCTCCCCAGGCATTCAGAGGGGAGCACACCGGTGTCATTTTCTTGCTCTTACTACAGGTAATTAAAGCATATTGCCATAAAAGGTGTCCTCAGAAGTTTGGCATTCTCTCTAGACACTCGATACAATAATTAACAAGGCTGTAGAGTCTTCAGAGGACACTGTGATTCCTCTCTGGTCCGGAAGGACACCTCAGAAACAGCAGGAACGGGAGGACTCAAGTCAAATTGCTGAATCATCTTGCCTTGCACAATTCCCTACTTTGAGACAATCAAACTGCTGTCAGGAAGCACAGAGACCTTTTTAATTATTTATTTAAATATTGTGAATGTAGCCATTAACAACACAGAATAAAGGAAATGTCTATTGCCCATCACATTTTTAAACACTTCTGCCCAACTGTGCAGCAGCATCAAAATACAGCTCAACGCACCTCTCTGGATGCCCCCTCTGTTGTTTCAGGCTGTCTGCTTGTGCAGCCACCCCTCAGAGCAGAACCAGCCTCTCCTGGGATCTCCTCAACCTCTGCATGCCCAGAAAATACACTCCTGTGTGGGTACATAGTGCCCAGGCACTGCATTCACGTGGATCAGCAGCACCTGCTGTCAGACCTGGGCCATTTGCTGTGCTCTTCATCTCTTCATCCTTTGCTTTCAAACACAGCCAGGGCACAGCAGTGTTATGGGGGTTCCTGTTCTCACCTTAGCTCTCACTTCTCTCACTTTTGTCTGACCTTCAGATCATCGATTTGATGAGTGTCCTACGAGTGTCGTTTGCTCTAAAACTGTTTTGTAAATGCCTGCATTCCAGTAACTTCTTCAGCCAGGATTGGGTATGAAGCTTTTGAGAAGAAGGCAATCACATCCCAGAGCTCTTCAGGGGTTCGTGCACAAGAATGAGAGGAATAGCTCCTATAATGGCTGATGACCTCAGTGCTACTTAAAGCTGAAAAAGTACACAGCTGGCTAAGCGCCAATGTTAAATGGAAAGATGCCCTAAAATAAAAATGGCTGGAACACTGGATGCCAAATAAGTGTAAACAAAGACCAGCCAAAGCAGGATGCAATGCAGTAGGGAAGACACTCGAAGAGAAAGGTGGAAAACGGTTGGTCCTGAAAATCCCTCGATTTTTTTTTAGTGGTTATGATCTCTGTTATCATCTGAAACACTTCTGGTGTGTGATACAGTAGACAGATGATTTAGAAGGTGGTTGCCTCTAGCAGTGACAAAAGGCGAAGTTTTTTGCCTCCCTCAAATAAAAAGCAATTATCTAACGTATTTCATCATTTTCCCCTTGGTACTTCTAAAAAACTCCATTAAACTCTCAATGACCCAAACCCTTACTATTTTATAAATGCTGTTGGATTTAGTATTGGTAGCTCCTAAGTTCAGAATGACAATCTGAATAGGAAAGCAGTTAAGGCAGGGGATGTAGTCATTCAGCACCCAAAAAACGGGAAACTATTTGGACAGGAACAAAGGAAATATTTACTAAACTACGCAGCTGTCACTGAAAGTTAAGATTTCAGAGAGATATTAACATTAAATGTTTTGTTCACCACACTTTCTGACAGTGTTGAACTGCTTTCACTGAATCAAGTCTTTTCTTCACAGCCGTTAAATCAAAAATTTTTACCATGGACAAAGTCGGAATCAAGGAAGATTTCCAGTTACCCTCAAAGACAAAGCTGTCAGGCATATGCAACTCTGCTCATGAGCCTTAAAGAACTGCCTAAATGCTTACAGACTCAGCATTATTAGCAGAAACTAGAACAGCCCCTACTGATCTCAGCTTTAGAGAAAGTTCGAGTTCACAGTAATTCTTAAGAATGTGCTGTTGCACCTAAATGGTGATTTCCATTGCACTCTTTACTAAAATTCAGATTTCAGTAGAAAGATAGTTTTCTGGAAAACATTATAGATATCACGTTTCCATGTAAAGACTTAGCTTAAAGTTTCCTCTGAAATACCCAGAAAAAAATCTTGTGAAATTTGTCAAGGCCTGACAGATTTCAAGAGTTGTAGTTGTGCATTTATACTTCCAGACTGTGTATGAATTTACTATGGCTGTGCACATAAACTGCAATTTCAGGACACAGAGTAGCTAAATATTGGAATGAGCAAATCTGGGACTGTGTCCCTTGAAGACCCAGGCCAGGGCATGGAGAGGCAGGTGTAACACAGCACACAACAAAGCAAGGTGCTGACAACTTTGGCTCTAATCCATCAAAGCACTTAAGCACATGTTTAATTTTAAGCACATGAGTAATTCTATCAACTTTAATAGGGCTACTCATGGTTTAAGTACTGTGATGGATGGGGGCCAGGACGCCCAGAACCTTTAAGAATGCTGCATGGCCATTGCTACACAGAGAAAATACAGCATTCTCCCACTGAACAATTAAGTTATAAACACTTTGAAAACAACATTTACCGTAAGTTGAATCCAGCTCTGCTTATGTAAACTCAAGAGATGTAAGTTCTTCCACAGCCTTTGAGGATAAAATATGATGAGGGTTCTCATGTACAAGATGTCCACGAATTTTTACTTTGCCCTTCTTTTTCTCTGACAGTTCTGTGTAACAGGAGTCACCTCTGCCCAACACACTTTGCTTTGAAATAGGGGAATCAGATAAGCAAACCAAAAATTTAGCTACTAGTTACACTCTTAAATAACATGCTACTGGTTGCAGTTTGCAAACATCAGTACTACAGCCTTTCTTACCTGTGTCATACATGTCCAACTGCAACAGACTTAACAGCGCAGTAACTCCTCTCTAACATTTATTTTGGATATTCAAAGCTGTGCACATGCCTCTTTTGTACAGATATAAGGTGTTGCAAATAAATGTCTTTAAGTAAAAATAGGATTTCTTTGAAGTATTTTATACAGCCAATATTAAGGATGTGAAGAAGAAGCAAAACCCCACACCTGCTCTGCAAATTTCTAGCTAGAAGAGCCTCTGTAAATCAGTGGTGACTTACTTGATCTCTAAACCACTCACTAGAAGATTCCTGATCTTGTTTTTTCTGAATATGGCTCCACAACATGTGACCAAGTTTCAAAAAATAATTTTCTAAAAAAGGGAAGAATGCAACAATTTGAAAAATCCCTTACAGATATTTTCTTCTTGGTTTTTTGTTTGTTTGGTTGTGGTTTTTCTACTTGTTGGTAAACAAGCAACAGAAAGAACACAAAACCAAGTATCTTCTGTGTGGACTAGGCATTCTGAAATATCTGCAGCAAGGGAATTATTTACTACTACTTATGAGAGGGATTTTATAGCAAATGAAGTACACTATCAGGGAACTTAAAAATTTCATTAAACATAATTAAAAAGAGAAAAAAAAAAACTTTGAAACTGTTACTGCAGAGCTTCCACTTTCTGCCAGAATTGTCAGTTTATTAAAATAGTGCATCTAGAAACAAATTCTGAAGTGCTGCTACTGTTCACAGTTTTAATAATAACTTTGACCATTTCTAACTTGAAAAGCTTTGTAAGTTATCATAACAGTGTTTTACACTGATTTTTGTGCAACAAATGAGTTTATCCTTGACTTCTAGTATTTCTACTTCACTTGTGCACATCTATCACAGCAGTTCTGTGTGAGCACAAGCTTGGAATCCTCGTTGAAAAGGGAAAGGAGGCAAAGTGATTGTGTTTGCAAAAGGCAATTCAGAGTAACTATGACAGAAGTAAGCTTTTCTCCAAAAAGATGTTCAGGAGGTTAAAGCAGCATATCAGGTAAAACCAAAACAAAAAAACCACCACAGACCCTGCTTCCAGAAAACTCCATGGCTGTACTTGCCTCCGAGTGAAATCCTCAGTATCACAGGCAACACTCACTAAGGTTGTCTTTATTTCACATTAATATGTCCAGTGCTTTTGCCACATTGTGCCATCTTTAAAACAAGGAATGTACTTTTATCTTGTGAGCTTCAGTGTGTCCTCACAGCTTCCAGCAACCCACTGGTTAATCAGGGCTGTTACGCTACATTCAAACACAAACTAAAATTCTGTTCCAAACTGAAATTCTAAGCAGTTTCTTCTCTATTCAGGGTGGTTTTAAATGTTTTTTCCCAGAGTCCCAATTGCTGTTAATTGATCTTTTCTTACCTCTGGCACACGTATCAGTGAGCAGGTAATCCTCAACAGAGCCAATCTACCAACATCCACCAGAAATAAACCACTGAGCTCTGCTACCCCTGATCACAGCTCACACGGAGCTTCACAGATCAATACCCAGCCTCATGTTTATAAAGGTTTGGTAATGCCACAGTCACAAAACTTCTTATTAATAGCTATGTAGTAAGAAGCAAGTATACTATGACACAAGACAATGAGAATTAAACAAAATTCGGTGTGAATTAGTTTCACTGAAAGAGCACTTGGATCAGAAAACCAGAACTCCTGCATACAGACTCTCAAGTAACCTGACTGCACTGCTGTTTATTTTGCATCTCCCCATACCACTGATTTTACTACTGAATTTTTACTGAGACAAGACCGTGCCAAATCTCAAGGTGGCACGAGACAGGGACTGGCTGACCCCCATGGCTGGAGTGCCCAGACCAGCTAGGACAAAGCAACACTGCTGTGGGCACCAAACACAACTCACCACAGGGAATCCAGCAGGGAACATCTTGCACAAGTCTTAGCATCGTTCTAAAAAAAGATTTCAGCAGTAAAAAGTTTGTTGGTCTAAACCAACACCTGCTTTTTCTTACGAAAGTTCTCCTCCTGTCACTGGTGCCACTGAGCCCTCTGCAGACACCAAAGCTGCTCTAACACCTCCTGGAACATCGCTGGAAGGGACACACAAAACTCTCCCCTCTAGATTAGCATGTTCCAACCCTAAAGCTCTGAGGTACAGTGACATTGGCTTGCTTACAGCAAAGGTCATTCAGATCAAGTTAAGGCTGCCCTCAACGTAAAAGAAAAAAGGTATAGTTTATATCTGTTAAGGGAACAACCAAAGTAACACACATTTCCTACACAGCTCACGGGAAACTTCTGTGATTGTTGTTTTAGACAAGGAAGTCAAGGAAGCACAGACTCTCCTGTAAGTTTTAAAATCTGTTTTCTAGTATTTTCAAATCCCCTGTTGTTACAAACAACACTTATGTCTCCTGAAACTGTAAAATTACAGGAGAAGTTTTCCATTGCACCTTACTTGTGCAATTGCCAACGTTTTTGGCCAGTTTCATGTTCTGAAAAAGTTTTCTCCGTTTTAGTCCTCCCAAGTAACAGGAGTGAAAAATCACTTGAATAAATTATGATCTTAAGAAAGGCAGTTTCTAAGTACAGCCAAATTAAACTTTAAACTAAGCAAAGCTAAATGAAAATTGTAGCTGTTAGCATACTTTCCTCATATGCTCAGTAAAGTTCCAGTGTATTTACACACAGATACCCTGACACACTCAGACAAGCAAAGTTACTCTCTTAACAGCCCAGAAGTAACACAGAAATTATTAATAACTAACTTGCCACACAAAAGAGATGAACCACGTTGAATTTCAAAGCCAACACTGGAAAAAGGAAGCATAAGGCAAAAGCACTAAGAATCAAATTTTTGAGTAAAGAAATTCTCCAAATGCAACTTGACACCAAAACCATCAGTCTCAAGGGCTGCACCACACTGGTGCAAGCCCAAACTCAGGTATTTTTGTACTAATTACCTCTGGTGGCTCAGAGATCAACTAGTATCAGGCAATAACTGCCTTTAAAATATCAACAGTGATTTCTATAATTATATTTCATATGATATAGGATATTTTAATTTCTTTTCCAGTTATTAAAAGTTTTTCACTACCAGAAGTGAAGATGATATAAGAAAAGTATTTGTAAGTAAACACCAAATATTACCAGGCAACAACAACAAAAATACCCTCACTTCCTTCCAAGCACAGACACCGTCAGCACCACATTAAACCCATTAGCAAAATTCTTCAACTAGTGTCAGGGAATATTGTTTCAGGCACCAGCATCTACCTGATGTTCTTGCTAGCCTGACTTTAGAAGACACTGTCAACTAAAAGACATCAAAAATACCTGGTTTTCTTCCCTAGACATTTAGAGTTCTATTTACAGAGAAGCTGGAGTCAATTTATTGAGAGAAACACAAGGTTCTGTACTGCTACTTCTGAAATAATTTTGCTTTGGATTAAGTAGAGGAAAAAAAATCTTCCTTTGATACAGAGGAGCTGTAGCAATGAATGTGAGAAAGCAATACACAGTTCCCTTACCTACATATTGTATTTCCCATTATGCACTGTCACTTAAAATGCATAGTAAGGGAACAATACTTTCAGGCCACACTCCACCATGATTCTGGACTTCCAGGGCACCCCACCTTTAGTACCAAGGGAGTTTATTTAACCAAGAAGGAACCATTTAAAACCAGAATGGTTCATGGATGTTTTGGACAAACAAACTCTGGATCCGAACTAGAGCCTTCCCTAATGAAACATAAATTAACTGGAAGAATTCCAAACAGCTCTTATTAAGAAATCTGGAAGCCACAATGTGAAGAAACTTTCACTTCACTGTATTTAACATCTACATATATTTGAACTCAACCTGTAAGAAGAATGACCTTTTACTGAGCTTAAAATTGGAAATTAATTATACCTGAATAAGCACATTTATTTTCATTTCCCCTGATAAAAGGGAAGTTATATTGTTGTAATTTAGGTCAAACTGTGACAATGGCACAATTATCATGTCCTGGCCCTGACCTGACGTTTCTAAATGATAACAAAAAAGTAAAAGACACAGTTCATGCTGACAGTGTGTAATGAATGAGACTGTTAGGCCAAAAGTTTTGTGAGAAATGACTTGCTGATACTTAGCTCATCAGTTAGTATATACAGCACATCATCATAACTGTCCACTTACTTTCACAACATATGGTCCTTTAAATATTAATAATACTGTTTGAATGAGAAACTTATACACAGCTGAAGAAAATAATCTCAAGAGAGTGTGTGTAACACTTCAAATTACTTAAAACAGTATTGCTTGGGCACAATTACTGATCCAACCAGCTGCTACCTTGGGTTCAAGAAAACCAGAGCAAAAGCTCTGAGAAGCTGGAGATACCTTGGTTCTACCTGAATCTGATTGACCCCAGTGGCAGCCAGCTAATGCAGAGGTGTTAAACCAGGCAACACCACTGTTTCACTGGATTTGCATTCCATTTGAAACAAAGGAAAACGTGAAACTTCAAAAGGAAAATGAGGATTTTTTTGATTACTCAAGGCTTTTAAAAGAAACAGACAAACATCCTGAACGTGACTTAACTTCAAAACTTGTTATGAATTTTGCATCTTGGAGTTCCTGAAGTGGCAGTGGCAGAATTTGAAGAAGAATCACAATGAATCTTACACTTTTCCCCTAACCTTCTCCAAGTGCCATTTCTGACACATAACACTGGACTACACAAACCACTGGTCTAAACTAATGTTGCACTGATTCTTAGAAATTCTCTTCTTAGAAATTTCAGCAGACCAGATGCCACTATGTTACACAAAATGTGTGCTTAGTACCACAGATTTGATTAAAGGAATTTGGTGAATCATCAGTATCTACAACATTCTAAAATATATTATTTATGAGATACATAAAACAGACTACATGAAACACTTCTTCATTTAAACAAGAGAAGCTGCTTCCTAGCCATGGGGTAAGAAGATACTTCCCAGCTACTGGGAGGAGAAAGGGGAGAATGGACCCTGCTGTAGCCATCACTGACATACAGGAGGGACAAGATTTCCTTCCAAATGTTTAACACATGGGATTGAAAAGCCTCTTTCTCTGTGGAAAGTTTCATGGAAAGATAAACCAGGTTTATTCCCACCAGATACAAGAGTGTATTTTCAACACATGCAAACAATATGCAGAAATGCCCTATGAATTACTACCTGGAAATCAGATAACAACACCAATGTACCTGCAGCATAATGATATTCACTGGCACCTCCTCCTGTACCTTCAAGCAGGAATTAAGAGGGACCTTTCAGGAGTTTAGACCTATAGCACACAACATAACTAACAGCACATGCTGTGTGTTCCAAACACATTTATGAAATGTTTAAGTTATGTATTTTAGTAGGTTATTAACAGTTGGTGTTGGCAGCAGAAGGCTACATTTCTCTAAAAACATTAATCATGTAAACCTAGCCATAAACATTTTTATGAGTAAGTTTTTTATAAAGCACTGCACTGACATGAGCTAGTCAATCCTTTCCTAAGGGGCAGATTAAGTATTAAAGTACATCCAAGGTGTGGCATCGTATCAGTTTACCCTTAGTGGCAGTTACACTTACACAATTGGAGAAAATTCTACATCAGCTTCATCATTTGAGACCAGAAGCTTGTGACAACGCTGGATTCTACCAAGTGACTCTGAGGGAAGAAACCCTGGTAGACAACTTACAGCCTGAGCTGTGCAACTACAGATTAAATCACTAGAGGAGAAAAAAAAATAAAATAACCATTTTCACACTACATGATAATTATGAAATCCACAAGGTACAAAGGTAGTGCAAGTGTTCTGTTTTGAGCACTGTGCCTCAGAGTATTTAGAGTATTTGTCTGACCTACCTCTGCATTTATCCTTTCTGCATTAGCAACCAATAAAAAAAGAGAAGGGAGAAAAGAAGTATCTGGGTGATAATTTCACTGTAGGCAATCAACATTCATATCCAGCATTAAAATTCAGGAAATGCCCCAAGTCTCAATCATTAATGATTAAGTATCACCACACCCTGGAATATTTTACTACATATCTGGATTGACATCATGAGATCCAAACTTCAAATGTAATTGCTTGCCATTTTAAAGATCTTCTTGGAATTCAGGGACACTTACTAAATATATAGAAACTCCCGTGCCAAGGCAACGAACAACTGAATTAAAAAATGCTGTAGTCTGAACTTCCAACACACTTCAGCAGTTTGAGGAAAATTTAGGACATTTTAAATATAAACAACCATCTTCTGGAAGACCGAATTTAGAAAATTTAAACCTTAGACTAAGAGTGGCTTCTTACATTTAGTGAGAAATAATGCTTTATGCTTTGTAGTTTCACCTCACACTATCATACATCTGCTACACAACTTGCCAGAGTATTTACAGCCCCACTCCTGAGCTTACCCAGCCCAGCTCTTGGTGAACATTCAGCACATGGAAACAGCTCTGGGAATCAAAACCACCCCTGGACACCCAGCAGGGCACAGGAATTGTGTGTTCCAATGGAGCAGAGACTGCAATGCTTAAATGTTTACCACCATTTTCAGTATTATTACTTTTAAAGACACTGATGAAAACCTGAAAAAAGTCATGTGTTTACTTTCATTTTGCAAAAAGGATGTTTGTTTTTGTGACAAAGATGTTCTCCCCAAATTGGGTGTCCTATCTTGTTGAAAGGAAAGATGGACAAAAAGAGAAAAGCAACAAGCAAACTATTACCAAATTAGATGACACATTTGCTTGGAAACCTAAAGTTTAAGGCACTGAAGCCATATTGAATATCACTGCATAAACAGCTACTTACAAAGGGTTAATGTACAATATGCAGCAGTTAATTGTCATAGATAACTATAGTTAGAGTTCAATAAATTGGTAGAAGGATTATAGTGCAGTTTTATTACTACCTCCAACACTTTTACTGATGTGCTTATTACTTTTTTTATAGTGTGCTGCTCTTGAGCAACCAGTTTATAATATTTACCCTTTTAAAACTAGATTTGCAGAGAATACATATATATATAAAAGGGCAACTAAGTTTACATGGCAATACTGGTGCAGAAACTAATACATCACATATATATATACACATATATAGTAACTACCCACATCTTGCATGGACAAACCTACTTACAAGCCTAGAGGCAAGAGGCAGCTGCCAAAATCCATGTATTTTATGCATTACAAAAAAAGCATGAACTAGGACTGGTCTTTTTCTCTTAGAAGATGAGGATAAAAATACCACCACTACAAACAGTTTTTGTATACACATCACACACACAGACTATTTTTCTATCTCTAAATTACCTCTATTAGCTGCAGAATGTCAAAAGAAATTTTAGTCCAACACAAATAAACCTTAGAAGTTGAACGTGGTAAAAATACTACATAACACTGGGATGTTTTTTCATTGTGTTTTAACCATTGCAAGTATAGTTCTTTTGTATGCCCTCCTTAATTCAATTTATCCTTAAACCTAGAATGATCTAGTATTGTTTCTAGTCCTCACATTAAAAGCAACAACCAGCTGACTCAAATTCGCTGCAACTGCAATTGGAGAATCATTCACCACCCCTCACACAGAGCAAAACCCGCTCAGGCAGGCACTCATTTGGGTCTGTGATGCAGATGAACACATAGCCTAATTCAAAATGTGTGTGTTCTGTTAGTACCAGCTCCAAGTACCACTCTACCTGTAAAACACCTTCCTCTCTGTGGAAACAGGAGAGCAGAAAGTCCCCTTGCAAGGATAAGCTGTGGATTCGCACACTGAGCCTTCATTTTTTTGTGTTTATCTGCATCACACAGCAAACACCTCCTATATAATCCTGCTTCGTTTTGTTCATTTTATCCTCAACAGTGTCAACACACCCATGTGGAGGTGCAGTGTGTAACCACAGGCTGAGCACAAAGCATGGAGAAATGTGTGTAAAAAGCCTCAGTGGAGCACGTCCAACACGTGGATCTGTGTGCCACAGACACCGAGGGTGGAACTCACAACACATCCTACTTTGTGTATAAATTGACACATTTCCCTTTCTGACACATTTGCAGCACATCCCTTCTTTACTACCCTATCTCAGAAATGGAATAAGCGTTTTTTTAAGACCACCATCTCCAGGAAAAAAAAAATGAGTGGGAAGGAAAGGATTGAACTGTGTCTGGGACCAACAGTCCTCCAAACCAGAACCAGTTCTCTGGTGTCTCTTAACAGCACAGAGTTTGGTAAATCCAGGCAGACTGTGACAGGGGAAGTGAGTGTTCACAGTGTCAGAACCTGCTTTAAAAAAACCCACATTAGAATTACAACTGGTTTTCAGGAGTTAGTTACAGGATTTTAAATTACCTTTTTACATAGGCAGCCGTTGGTAATGGTGTCCTAACTTAAAAAGAACTCAAATTATAGCAATCTTAACTCAGATACTTTCTAACTTAAGTGTATCCTCAATAATGTTGCTTTGGTCAATCTACATGAAACACAAAGTTTTCCTTTTGAACAATCTAAAAGCAGAATAATTTTCCCAAACCAGCTTTCACTTCCATTATGATCTCCTTTGCTATTCAGTGGTTTGTTTGCTTCTCAGATCACATTTTGCACAGGAGACAGAATATAAGAGTAAGATCTATTTATTGCTTTATAAGCATTACAGCATTATCAAGTAATAAAGGACCTACACACAATCTTTCATACTTCTAGTTTGGAAGGCCTTGCAGGTGATAAACATTTTAATGAAATCCAACACACTGCAGGTGCATCTGCATGAAATAAATAGACAGTGCTGGCTATGTATCAGCAAACACACAAAGAAAAATCTTCCCAGAACCTCCAGATAATCTGCAGTCCAACCAGAAACACGGGAAGTCAATACAGGTCAGAGAAAGAAACAGATATACTAAACTCCTTCACCCTTGGGATTAAATCCTGCCCTCTGCTCTAGGAAGCATAAACATAATTGTGCATCACTCACTGAAGGGAAAAAAACAGTCTTTATTTAATAATCTTACGATTGCTTGATTAGTGCTTGGAAAATAAAAAGCACTACTTAAGTGCTAAATATTATTAGCTTTTTCAGAACATCAGCTCCAAACTCGCCACTCCCCATTTCCTTCTCTCCTAACTCTCTTCATTCATGTCATCAGAAGGCATCTTATTTTCAGCAACAACTACTCACTTTTTTTTTTTTTTTATTTTAATGCTGCTGGATGTGCAGAACTACTGTTGAGGTTGCTTGGCAACTAGTGAGACATATCAGAAGGAGAGATAAGGTCCAGAATGAATGGAATTGAAGAGAACTATATTTGGTTTCATTAGGAGATACTAATGCACTCAAACTATGCTGATTTGAATTACTCACACTAAGGTGAAATTTTGCTGTTTCTTTCAACGTACAGAGATCCATAATCAGAGTAGCACTAAATCCAGTCAGCCACCTCCTCAGCCACATCCATGTCTCCCTCTACAGAACAGACTTCAGAACCAGACCTTTTACCTGGGCTAGCAGTTTGGAACAGCACAGAACAGTCAGAAAACACAGATATTTGGTAAGTATTTTAAAGAATTTTAGGCCAGAGAGCATAGCTGAATACTTCAGTCTGCCTTTCCACCATAAGCCACTATGCTTCTCCATATGCTGTAGTGCTGAGATGAAATTTCAAATAAAACAATTATTTCTGAAGATCACAATTTGCAATTATACGAGACTGAGCATCCAGGACTCCTGCAAGGACAGAGAACTGCTTACAGAAAGTCTGCTCTAATAATCCAAGGAGGTCAAGAAAACCTTGTGCAGGAGGAGATGGAAACAAGCCTAGCAGTTCCTAATGAAAGAGTTTCATATCTCAAGCTCTTCAACTAAATTTACATCACATGAGTAAGAATCAACCAGTCTGGCCCAAAAGAGGATCTTCTGACATCACCTCAGACCCTGCCCGATCTTTGATGCTTCAGGAGGAAGTGAAAACAGTGACAAAACAAGTAGCAAATTATCTTAAGGGAAAAAACCAAAACCAAAAGTCAACCCCCACGCTTCCTCACCTCTCTGATGCCTGGGGGCAGACTCAGGGCTGAAAGGTTTCAAGGCTTCAAAAAGCAACACAGAATTGCAAATATGTAATAATGTTCAGGGTATGAAAAGGAAGAATTTGCAGCACATGCATCAGACTTTGTGCTCCCCAAGGCCACAGTGGGCACCCCGAGCACACACACCTGCGTCAGGAGAGCTGAATCCTCAGAAGGTGGATTGAAATATGGTTTAAAAATAAACCCACACCTCCCTAAGATTGCTTAAATGAGGCTTCCTCTTTCCCAACCAACAAATTACTTGAAATAAAATATCTCTGATGCTAAGGAAGTCAATCTCATGCCTGCCCTCGTTTTTTGGTATCTTTCTTGCACAGCACCTCCTCTACACAGCCATGAAATCACCTCTGGACACCCCTCTTCTGGACTTGGGACAACTCCTGTGGCTTTCCTTTTAATTTTAAATTCTTCCCAAAATTCCAAATCCTTCATGAAGGCACCAGCACGGGATATACTGTTTTAATAACACTCTTATCAGATTTGGAAGACCCCTTTATCATTTATGTTTCACTTTCCCTTTTTTTAGTCATCCAAGCCTGCATTTGTCTTTTTGCCACAAAAACATCCCAAACCATACTAAGGTAATTTAACTAATTGACTTTTGAGTCCCTTTCCAATTTTACAGATACAATCTAAACTCTGACTCCTACAGGACTCTCTCACGTTCAGCTGCATTAAAACAAATTTCTGAAGTACAACTTATCAGATCACCCCTCCCTGTAATAATTATGAATAAGTTATATAAATTGGTGTTTCCCATAGTTTCTCACAGGATATTCCCTGGGATTTTTCTTCATTGTTTATTGAAAATCCCCATATTCTATTTCCATAACAATATCACAGAATCACACAGAGATGATCCCAATATTTGCCCTTCTAACAGACACCGAACTTCCTTTTCTTGTGTGCAGCATTATCCAGGATGGAAACATACTTTCTTTGGTAAGGAATAATATATATAGAATATTTCTACCTTCTCTACATAACTATGTGTAATTTTACCTTTTGCATTCAGTAAAAGAAAATCTGTGCCCAAACAATACTATCAAAAAATTAGGAGGAAAAAAAATTACTGTTTTCTCCTTGTCTGAAATTATCAGAATGGAACCTATAAATTTCAGTTAAGAAAACAGAGGCCTTGGCTGACTCCAGTTAATCCTAGAAAAAAATACATTAAAAAAATTTATTCAGTATGAATAAAACTGTGAGGAAGAACGTCAGACATTATGCTGCCTACATGATTTCAAAGTGTTTTTTCCAACTCCTTACGACTGCACAGAATACAGAATGCAGAAATGTTTTACTAAACTCTATCTTTTTCACTCTTTTCTTGCCCCTTATTTCACAGTGTCAAAAAGATACTGAGGTAACAGAACGCTCCCAAGTTCTTCGGCAATAAATATAAGGAAAGTAAACATTTGATTGCATAAGATACAATTACATAAAGTGAAGACTGTCCAATTAAGTGAAAGCAAAACACGAAGGCAGCACGGAGCATCCCAAGCTCCCAAGAGTTCGGGGAAATTAAGAGTGACACAGTTCCAGTTCAAAAAACTAACAGCCAAAATAGTTACATTTCAGATATTTAAGTGTCCTATGTGTAAGTTACAGAGTGTATTTTTATCTACAATGTTCAGCATAAGCAGGATGTGTTCCTATGAGTAACTACTTCGAAACAACATTAATCATTTTGACATGGCAAAATTAAAAGTTTGCATCCAATTTCCAGGCATCTATTTTAAGTGTGCTTCAAAACCCGGAACTGAAAATCCAGTAGCTTCTCACAACATAGAAATTTAACAACAAAAGCTCCCCCACAAACCCATTAAAGCAAGTCTTCCAGAAAGTTGTATAACAAGCTTGCTGCAGAAGACATTGAGACAAACTACTAGAAAACTTGGTATTTTTACTGACACTGAGCTCTGCAACTGTTCTGTCAAATATTTGGAAGTGTAGAAAGTGCTGCTCTGTCTGAGCTGCACGTGGCCTCGGGGTCTGTGTGGTAGATTGGGACTGAGTGGTCCCAGCTTTCCTGAGAACCCCAAGTGCTTAACTGAGCCCTTCCCCTTTCAGTTTTCTCTCTCATTTAAAGGAAATATAATTTTCCTAGGCTTTGCATTGTGCTAATAGTTTTTTTTCCAAGAATAACGCAGTGCTGTGGTTACACTCTTAATTTCGGAAGATATTCAATGAAATCATTTCAGTAAATGGCTATGTCCTTAGGATTACTACATTTTGCTTAGTAAAAAAAAGTTATTACAACTATTAAGTTTTCATATTTATCTTAAATAGTCTTAACCTGCTAAAAACAACAACAAAAAATATATGCAGCTATGCCAGTCACTGTTATGCAATTAAATTAAAATTCATGAAACCAACTAGTTTAATTTTTCCATAGTAATGCCACATTAAACCAAATTTACCTAGCCTACTTTAATTTAAATTATGAGGGTTAAAACAGGCATTACGCATAGCTTTCTGAAATTACTGCGCTAAGTGTCTCACTACAAATTTTTATCTGTATTAAAAAAAAAAATCAGGCAAGATAGAAGTAAGGCATCCTTTGTCACTACAAACTTAAGGAAGAAATTTACTTCACAAACACACATTTCTTTGCAACATATTCTAATTAACATGAGCATTTATATTACATAGATAATTGTACTATCAAAACAGAATAAAAATGTCTTAACTTGAAGGAAACCAAAGTGTCTCTATGCATGCAGAGGTCCAGACAAGAAGGGAGTGTTTAAATCCCAATGATTAAGGAGGCAGCAGTAAATCCCCCAGCAAGCTGTGAAGGTGCCATTCAAGGCTAAATGCAGCATCTCCTGGGACCACAGCAAACCCCAGAAGGAAACCCTGCACACCTCTGCCTGCTCCATTAGCTCACCCACCACTCCTGGGAGCCTGCAAGGGTGCAGCTGGGAGAGATAATTATTTTCTGGTGCCTTAACTAAAAAGAGAAGCGAACACTATGATTTATTCAATAGCCCTGTGGAGAATACAGCCAGCAACAGGTAGCTCAGAGAGAAGGTCAGAAGCTTTCCTGTACTTCTGTAACAGCAATACTTTGAAACAAAACATCACATTGAGATATTCCACTACTGCATTTTTCAAAAAGTAGATGAATTTGCCTCTTAGCTGCCAAAACCAGCCCTCAATGTATTGCTGTTTCTAAGCAAGCTCAGCTGTAAACAAGAAATTTTAATTAACTGCATGTTTACATTAGAGTACAGTTGTAGAAATAACTACTAAAAGCTGGTGCAGCTACACTTGCACTGTATCTTAAAGACTTGGATTTACTATTAACTCAAGGTTCAACTGTTAAAGTGAAATGTAAGGCATGCTATTTTTAACATCAAGATTCAAGTTATACTAAAAAAAAAACTCCTCATCAGTGGAAATTCCTTCATTTCAGCTTGAGAGCTTTGAATGACCAAGATTAAGATGAGCAATTTCTGTATCTCAGCTCTGTATCAGAGATGGGACCTGGGAAACCCTAAAACACAAACGCATGATATATCTAAAAATAAAGATAGAGATAACTTTGCCTGCTGGATTATACTTCAAAGCCTTAGCTCTGCCTGCCTTGATCTGAGACGCTGGGGAAGGATGTTCACAAAACTTGAACAAGAGTAATGTTTTCACTTTTTACAAAAATGCCTCGAAACCCCCCAAGCCTGCTCCCCCAGCCCAAGAGAACAACACAGGAGCTCAGCAACCTAAGAAACAGGAACAAGAAATCCCACTCATATCTAGATTGCTAGAAGGAGCAGGGAAAGGCACAGCTTTTATTAAAAATAAGTTTTACCTTATGGGACAAAACCACAAGGTTTTAACATAATGAAATTGAAAAAGAAAATTCCCAGCTGGAATGACTGGCAAGAGATAAAATGTAGTAAGGGGAATCTTCAGGGTTTGCAATAATGTGAATGAATAGTTTTAATATCAAAAAGGTAACTGCAATAAGCTTAAGATGATAAGCAGCACTCTGTTCATATATAAACTAATTCAAGCATCCCTCTGCATAAATTAGTAAAAACATTTTTAATTGGGAAAATCATAGTACTGCCCAGTCTGCCCATACAAGTACATGGGAAATAAGAAATACAGTGAGATACTACAGAAGAAAATTCCTCACATAGTGTTGATTCTGTAGCTCTGGCTAGAGAAAAGGTAATCACTCTGCACCATCTAATTATTAAGTAAAGCTGGTGAAAACCTGAAAAACACAGTGAAATTTTTCAGAAAGTGCGGCATACAGACATACATTTAATATTCTCCATAGAGAGCTATATTTTTGAAGTAATCTGAAGTTTTTTTGCAGTATTTAATATAGTTTGTGATTTATTAAGTAACAAGTTAAATGGAACACGATACATTGGTTTATACTACAAGATGTTTGCTTAAGATAAGAAAATGGAGAAAAATACACCACTTCCACTTTAACTCATGAAAGTGGAGACTAAAAATATTTCAAAAAAAAAATCTGGAGTGAACTGAGGAAGAGTAAGACTTTTTTTAGCTGTTTTTACTCAGTCTCGCTCTATCTCAGATTCTGCTGTGCAACCAAACTTGAAGAAGCGTTGTTGTTGTCGCAAAATTAATTTCCAGAAATGAAAATCAGAGGCTGAGTAGAAGAGAGACCAAAATTAGCACTCCAATGAGGAAAACCAGAAAGAGTTCATGTAGATCTACACCAGCCACAACACATTCTGACTTTGTCCAGGCAGTAGGAAAAGCAGAAGAAGAAAGATAAATGGTGGGCTGATGCAGGAGTATTTAGGGGTCAGTGTTGCATCAGGGAAAAAAACAAGGAGTGGAGGAAACAGGAGACACTGAGAAAGCCACAGGTCCCAAAGAGGAGCTGCAGATGCTGCAGGGCAGAAAGGATTTGGGAGACAGAACAAGTTACAGAATCCAGATTTCACTCACTCAGCTACCCACTGAACAGTTTATTTGCTGTTTTGGGAAAATAAAAGGAAACTTGCACATTTGTTTGATTTTACCAAAACTAATGGGTAAAATCCCACATCTACCATCAAAAGTCAAAACCCCTGCAAACCCATTCACAATGTTTTCCACACAGTTAAGCCTTAAGCTCTCTTCTGTCTCCCTCTTTTGCTTCTCAGATTACATCACTCGTGCTTATTCCGCTATTCATAGTTATTGCTCTCCAAGCTCTCTACAACTATAAAGCTTTCTCCTAGGTTGATAGCTGCATACTTAAAAAGCTTTTGTGAAATTTAAACCTCAAAACAAATAGAACTACTGCCATATTTTTGGCCAGTCCCTTTACATGCCAAATCATGTCTGCAACATATGCAAACTTAGCTTAAGGGATGAGTTTACTACTGGGTTTTTTTTGTTGTTGGGGTTTTTTTTCAGAAAACTGAAAAATTTAACTGAAAGCACAAATGTTAAGTTCCAAGCCAGGAAAAGTAATTCAAAAGACAGAGAGCTCTCAACATGTAACAACATAAAACTGGTAGTTTAAATACTGATTTGCTAGGAGAATTCAGCATTTTCCAACCAGTAAATGCAGGTAAGATGCACGTTCTGCTCTGAGCAACACCATGTTTCCCATGAAAATGAAGAAATTATGTTCAATTTTCACTTTCTTTCACCTATGTGAAAACAAAGCATAGTGTAAAAATAAAGTCAATGCTTTCCTTCAACACTGTGCTGTCATCTCTCCACTGATGGTTAACCTGAGCCTACCACGAGTATCTAAAAGCAGATAAAACTAACCAGCTTTTTAAACTTTTAGACTCCTTCATGCGCTGCTTTTCTGTAATATTTCAGACCCTAAATAACATGATTTTTCACCCTGAAAATAAATCTCACTTCACTTGAATGTGGAAATATTTTAACAGCTTGATTTCAGAAAGCTTCTAAGCAAGGCGAAGGAGTTATTCCAGTGACTACTAGAATTTTCAGTGCCACAGTATGTTAAGAATCCTTGACAATTAAGAACCAGTTGTAGGTATTACAAACAATCAAAATTTTCTGAAAACTCATTTCACAGTATCTAAAAATCACACCTGAGTAGTAGATCTAAACTGCAAAACATTTGCACAAGTTCCTAAGGAACAATGTCTTGTATCTTCAGGCAAGATCCTATAAGAAACTTGAAAAAAAACCCAACCCAAACTGGAAGTTTTTTCCTTTTTTTTTAATGTAAAAAAATATTAATGCTGCTTCACTGAGTTCACTTTTACTCTGTCAGAGAATAGAATTTTCCCCCTTGTAGAAATAAAGTATTTTCAAAGGAAGATAATTTCAAGCACGTAAGAACTCTATTAAACATTCTATCAATTAAGGAATTGCTTGGTTGCATAGGTGGTTTAACATCACCAGATATTACCTCCTATTTCTTTCAAGTTGATGAAAATTATATTTAACTCGTATAAACATTTTGCATAAACTTTTACAAGCTATATGCAGTAGTTAGTTCTTTTTCATAGCATTTATTAGCTGTAGGCATATCTTTGTCTTTTGACAAAACCCAACTACACAACTGTGTCAGCTCTCAGGACAAGACCTAAAACTGAGTGAAACACAAATCCTGCTCCCCTCTTTCCCCACACCTCCACTTTATGTTCTACAGCCCAAATTTTGATCCAACACCATAACCAGTTGTTCAGATGGAACTGAACAGACTCGTACACACAAATTTTCCAGCACCTCACTGGTGTCCTGGAACAGGAGCTGAGAAAAAAAAACCCAAAGGATTGTGCTGCAGAAGCCTCTCAGCAGATACCGTGATGCAGAGAAAGAAAGAAAGGGGGCAAAGGAAATCACACATCCCAAGCCTCCCCACCTCCAATTTTCAATTTTACTCAAACACCAGGAAAAAATTACTTTTGTTGCCAGTCAAGTAAAACACAATGAAGTCTGTTTGTTTCTTGGCAAGGAACTGAAGTGATCATTCTGGAAACACTGGATTGGTACACAAATGTAAAGGAACTATAAAAACAGAGCAATCATATTTGTGTATACAAGCTAATATTAGCCATTAGGAGGGAATTCATTATTTTGGAAGACTTAGTTATAAATATTATACTTTTCCCTCGCTCATAACATTAACTTCCCTTCCATAAAATCACATGGCTAAAAAGACCAAAGTTAGGAAAAAACTCACGGTACCAGACAACTGAAGAGTAAAGTTACTGAGCCAGAAGTTGTTTCACTTACAAGAGAGACGGACACTGACTGAAGTGATTAAATAACATTATTTACTGCTTTATGTGACGTAACTGTGGTAATGGATGTATTAAGAGAAGATTAGAAACCATCAATGACTACTTCTCCTTAGTCACAAACTCCTAAATCTTGGTGGGAAAAGAGAAAATGTTCGAAATCTATAAGAGGGTGACTTGGCTTTCTTGGCTTTCCCACTAAGAAAATAATTTTTAAAAGCGACAGAGAAATGCAAATATGTTTGTCATCTAAGTTTTAAAAACAAAGATATTCAGCTCTACTTATGCCATCAACACTACCAGATTTAATAAATACACGAACTCCTATTCAGCACTTCAACATACTAGTTTAACAAAGTGTCAACATTTTACATCATCATTTGGGAAACTGAGGCTGAAAAGCTTTACCTGAAATTTCCTGTAACCTCAAGACTTCCTGAATCCTAAGTACTATCCAAACTTAATAATCACAAAGGCACATTCCCCTTATTTGTCAATCTTTGTAGTGGATTTCGTAAGTCACATTTCAACCATTTATTTCTATTTAAATATTTCTGCTTGTCCCAGTTTTTCCCATGACACTTCAAAATTGTCCCTTGCCCGTGCCAATTATTCCCCGCTTTCTAAAATTGTGCATGACAATGACCCTCTCCTTAGAGTCTGTCAGCCAAAGCCACAGTGATCACAGAGGGGAAAGATGACTTAAAGAAATCAGAAGTAAGTGAAAGGCCATCTCCTTAGAAGCAAAGAACCCTGGCCTCAAGACAGCACACAAAAAGAGTTGTTTTTTTCTTCTTCAACCTGAGCTACACATTTAATTCTTCCAACTATCTTCCTTACTCCTCCTATCCTCCCTTTCCCATTTTTCATCCTTTCCAGTTCACAAAGATTGCCATCTTAACTTCTGCACAGTCAAGAAGAGAAGGTTTTGGCTCTGCTTTATCAGTGGATGCTCACAAAATACTGCTTGCAGCAGCAGAGACCTGCTCCTCTGGAACAGCCTCATGAACAGACAGTTGAAGTGTTGAGGAGGGAGGGAAGGAAAGGAAGGGAAGTCACAGGCTTCCTGCTATTAAAAGCCAAATTTAAACCCTTTCTACATCAAAAGGGCCTCTGTTGTTGGCAGTAATGCAAAGAGGAGAAAATTTGGTTGATACGGTTTCTTCATTACGCTTAAAAGGCTCTTCCATGTTAAAGACCAGGAACACTGGAAGAATCCTGTGGGGAACCACACTCCCATTTTTCACAGAATTGCTGCAGGAAGGTGTCAGAAGATAGCACGGCCACCTGAAGCCATTCTGCAAGAGCTGGAAGCAGGCTAAGCCCTTCCAAAAAAGTCCATGCAGAAAAACCTGTGCTGTAGAGCACGCCTTGCTTCTCCAATGCTCCACTCCCCGTACCAATGCCACAGCACTCTTACATCCCACACACCACCTCCACAACAGCTACAGGAAAAAAAGAAATATATTTCTGTCTCTAATTCAACTACAGATCATAAAAAGAACATTGAAAAAAAAAAAGTCTTTACTGTAGTTAACTTGCCTACAACTTTAACCACCTTCACATTAATCTTAGCTTTAACTATTCAGCACATTAATTACCTGGAGCACTTGATTCCATACAGTTCCTCAAATAATTAATTAGCTAAAGGGATTGGGAATTGGAGTCCCAGAGGAAATTCTAGTTTTGCAGAACTACGTAGATTTCACCTTGTTAAATGCTACAACAATTCACCTAAAGGCACACGGTAACTACATCTATTTAGGGGCAGAATCCTAAAACCAAACCAAATAAAATCCCGTCACATTCACTTGAAGTAGGCCAGCATTTTTAGCACTGGATATCCTGTTTCGTTACCAGAAAGAAAGGTAACACTAAATAAAAACTTTTGATTCCCTCGTTCACAGCATTAGACATTTTTCCTAAAAGGTATCCCTCTCTCTGCCTCAAACACCCGTTGCCAAAGGGCAACCAAACCGAAGGTAAATGAGTTTTAGACAGGACTTTAAACTGGCTTTCTTTCAAAGCATAAGAATAAGCTGCACCAACAGAAATAATTCCAAACTAGTTATGTACAAGTACACTAAAATTAAAGAAAAGTCTCCTCATCTGCAGCATATTACTGTTTTTACCACCTCTCTCCTCCGATTCATCACATCAATTGTGATGTATGCAAACACGTTTATGTTCCAGAGCAACTGATCAGGACACGAGAGAAGTAATGCTTTGCTCTTCCTGCCCTTCCAAAAAAACCTCCAAGCTATTTCTCTCATTAGCTGAATCCCACATCACTCTTCCACAGGGTAGGCAGGGCAGAAAGGGAATGAATCAGGCAAAAAGGGTAACAGAAAGCAAGATAACATAGAGAGCAGTTAGTTATTTGGAAGAAAATACAAGTCACTTAAGGACAGATGTGTAACTTGCAAGAATTTCAAAACACTGAAAAACAGCCTGTTCCCTGCTGTAAAGTATATGTTATGATCTACTGATTATTTTTGGCAGTAGAACCCCAAAAATGATGCGTTCTAACTTACTCCTTGTACACTTTAAATATACCACACTTCTGTATCAGATTTATATGCACCTCAGTGTTCCAACACCACGACCCACCAAAGGACAAGGGACAAAATGCCATGGGTGGACAATCCACAGCTCCTGAGGCCGGGCAGCTCCCCTGCAATTCCTGCATGGTTCCCACACCGGGCCATGCCCTGTGATTGGCAGCAGGGCTGTGCTGGCACGGGGCTGCCCCGTAATCCAAATCCCTTGCTATGAGAAGGCAAAGCCAGCAGAGCCTCCCGAGGCCACATTTGCCATGTTGCCCTGGATTCCAGCTGCAGGCTCAGCTCTGCCTAAACCTACAATGCAAAGTGAGACACTCGAGGAACCCACTGCTGCTGCAAACCCCAGTGGGTCCCAGTCTCTCACCAGTTCTGCACAGGTCCCTGGGCTCCCAGTTCCACACAGATTTGGGTATGCAGCTCGCAGGGTTGAGGTTATCTACCCACATCACAGTCCATCCATTAAACATGGATGCTTTAAGAGCATCCATATGCTTAAAAACTTTTTAAAAACGCTGTTGATTAAATGGATTGATACTTTCAAAGGCACCAGGGATCCTTGACTTCCACTTTTATTTATGAACTTCTTACTGATCACCCAAAATAGAGAGCTACTCAACCAAGTCAACTCATGCGAGTCTTTAAAGTCACATAAGTCTTTTAAGAGGCTTCTGGTAACAAGAGCAGCATAAAGGACAGAGACAGCTCAGCAGTAACAGGATGCAGGGCAAGGCACTTACGAAAAAGTTATCTTGGAAAAAGAAAACCTTCCTTATAAAGAGGAGCTAAAAACATGTAGCACATAATGTATTTATTATGAATCAGTCTGAACTTTCATCCAAAAGACTGTGTACCTTATCCTGAACTATAATTTGCTGATTAGGAAGAAGTACTGTCCAGGCTCCTCGGCTAAACTTTTAGCTCAGATATTCTTATTAAAGAATTAACTACTGGAAGACTAATAAAAGCTTAACCTTCCCAAAAAGGCAGGATTCACAAAATAGATGATACCACTAAAAGCTAAAGGATGGCAATACAAAACTGATGTGTTTGAAAGCAAGCAAGACACAACCAATAATACAATCTAAAAAAAAGGAAAAAAAGCACAGAAAATAAGCTTTGAAACTTCAGCATTTCAATACAATTAGTATTAATTTAGCAGGTTTTGGTATACACACACACATAATTGCAAGCATAAATTAACATGCAGAAGAATCTCTTTCTACTTTCTAGCAAAGTTAGTTGAAAAGTTAGCAAACACAAATCGTTCTCAGACGAAGAACAAGATATCCGTTTTCCCTATCTTAATGTCATTCCTCTCCTCACAACTGCCAAATAACTGAACAGATACTAGGTGCAAAAAATAAAAGCTTTTAGAAAGATAATTTAACACAAACATCTGGACAAGCAAACGCAACAAAATCCCCAAAATTTAAAGTACAATTTCATTCTGTGAGGAGGCAGAAAATAAAGCCTTACTTGCTCTAAGTAAAGAAAATTGTGCTCATTTTGTACACTGACACAAGGCATGTTTACAGCAATATGAATCAATGTGCCATAGCTGAGGTAAATCAGTGTCAGCCATGTTGTGAAAGAAACTGCAGTTAACAAACCCACAAAAGTCAAGACTTAATCAAATCAGCTCTGCCTTGATATAAATAATTTTACACTGCTAGATCTTACTTATGATTGGTGTCTGACTTCTTCAGGTTAATGTCTATTAATCTCATCTAAAAATACACATCCAAATTCTAGAGACAGTGAAACAGCAGCAAGAGGAAAATACACAAGATATAAACCAGGAGCACTGACTGCGGTGCAAAGGAGGAAGGTACGTTGTAAAGTGAAAAAGCAAATGCACTTACTCAGCATTAAATCCATTCACGTGCAGGATCCTCATCTGCTTGACTATTGTGCTTTTACCGGATTCACCAGCACCTAGAAAATGAAAGTAAATCGATTTCAGAAGGAAGCATAAGTGATTAAGGGACACACTAGGATTTTTTTCTTCGGGGTAAAATTGAGAAAGTTGGGTTTCTCAGTGCAAGAGCGAAAAGTGAAAGAAATAATTGCCACTGGAAACTTCAGTTGTAGCTAAAAATAAATGCCCAGCTCAAGTCATGTGTCAGATCTGAATCTTGGATCATTTCACTGTCCGTTTTTCCAGTGTCAATGTTAAAAGCAGATTGCAGTATTTGGAAAGAAAATGGACAACTTCAACACTTTACAGAGAAGGCGACAGGGAACGTCAAGACCTGGTTGCCTTGTCACTACTATCTGACAGAGGAAAAGATTGACTGAAGTCCCTATTAAACCGAAGAAATTTTGTTATATCCTTAAAGAATTCTAAGTCTGGCTGCAGTTCATCATCACCCAGTCACACTCTGTAACTTAAATCACAAGGAATAAAATATGTAGATACTCACATTTGAAAAAGGAAGGCATCCCTTTAAGCCTCCACCCACAAAGCTACAAAAAACCTCCTCTTATTTGTGTCTTGTAAGCAGCCTCCCACCCTCCCTACACGTTCCAAAATCAACCCTACACACGACGAGATGCAGAGACCACCTTGTGTGGCTGCCTGCCCCCAAGAGCCCCCCGCAGCTCTCCCCTGCTGCCCCTCCGTACCTGCAGTGCAAAAACCCCTCTCCACTTTACTCCAGTTTCCATAAGTAGATGGATGCTATTTCTGCTGTGCTGCTCGGATGCCAGTGCACAGGGCAGCCCATCTGCCTATAGTACCCGTTTTTCCATGCACGCTGAATAACTCCAACAGCAGCATTTAATTGAGCTGCTCCACGCTGCCAGATCGGCAGCTTTCTATATAAAGCAAACATATTTTTGCAGGAGTAGTATCATAACGTGGCAAGATTTAGAAAGATTCCCCTTAGCATCTCCTGGCTACTCGTTTATTCCCCTCCTCAGCCTGTGCCTCACCCACAGGAACCGTACGTCTGTGGCAGAACGGGCAGGGGGGCACAGTTTGTATTTATAGGATGTCAGGCCTCTGCTAGCACACACTGACAGCACAAGCCTCCATTTTGAGCCTCATGTTCAAAACTGTATTTTAGCAGTTACATTTCAAAGTTCATTTTCTCACAAACGCTTTCCCCCTCTGCTTTCTCCCTTCCTTTCCTTCTCCCTCGTGAATTCCCTAAAGTCCTCCTCTGCTCTCCATAAAACCTGCTTGCATGTTTTGCCACTTTAATGCCAGAGTCTTACTCCTTATTTCTCTCCTTGCTCACTGGTGTTTTGTAAGCATTTAGAGAGCAGTTTTTATCTACAACTCTTTATGCAAGCGCCACTTCTCCCCTAAACTACTATTTTATACCATACACCCTCCGTCTGATCAGGCACACTGCATCATGTAATAAACACAGGTGCCAAAACCAATCAAGAATTATTATCTTGGGATAAGACAGAGAGACTGGATCATCTTCACAACTAAGAATTATTCACAAAGGCAGTATCAGATATAGTCATGTGCCCACTTAAAAATTAATAACAACTAAATTTCAGCTGTAACACTAAATCACATTTTATATTTATAAGCATTGGGAGCCAAAATCTTTACTTCACTTGGGCCAAGCAGGCTGGACAGTTGTTGCATTTGCTATAAACACATACGGTTTGGTATTGAAACACCTGGGTTCTCTGGATTGGATACAACACCACTGAACCAAGATGAAGTATTACATCTACGTTTCTCTGTAAGTCTAGCTCTATATTTGGCTGCTTGTTAAGGCCATATTCTCACCAACAATTACACACACGTTTAACTTCACCACCACCGAGAGTTCCAATAATTTCAGGGAGACTGCTCGTGGCAGCGGGGCAAGCACGTGTGTACAGCGATGGGGCCTCCGAGCAGCAGCATAAACCCACTAGAATATTCAGCAGCTCTTCTTTGTTGTTATTTGAGTATGATTTGAAAAAATTAAGAACACTTTACAAGTGCCTGGCTTCTTATTTCATGCGTCTTATAAAGGAAACGTAACATAATAATAGGGAGGTGAGCTTTTATATTTTTTACCAGTGAGTCTGAGTTACAGACTATCAACAATTCATGGCAGAAACTGTAACAGCTGAACTATCACTTTAAAACATACACATAGATTACTTTACTGTCATCACTAAACACACGTAAATTTTTATTTGCAAGTATCTAAACTATTTTTCAGCCACCAAAACTAAAGAAAACAGAAAGAAAACCCAGGCAAGCCCATCATGTTTCTGTTTGCTGAAATTTTGCCTCTTACGAAAGCAACCCGTCTGATGACAAATAGTTTCTACGCATCTACGTAATTTTCAGCCTCAAATCTGGAAGTCCAAGACATTTCCCAAGAGCTGAAGTCCAAATTATCCTGGTAAAAGATTTCTGCTGAAGCCCTGGCAGGCTCCTCAGTGCTGCAGGTGCTGCTGTAGTCCCAGTCACTCTCCATTTATATTAAGCCTCTTCCTTCAAATGAGTATTTTAAAGATTTTACTGGTGATAGTACACTTCCAAATTCACCGCCTTCAAAAATTCTTTTTTTTTTTTCCCCTTCAATTAGGGTTTTTTTCCCCCAAACTGAGTCAGCTCGGCGAGGCCTAGCCTGTGCTCCACGCTACAGCCCTGCAGAACGTGCACAGGCGGTCCCTCGGCGTGACCAAAACAACCCACGGCTCGTAGCTGCAGCTGATCTTAAAACACTACTTTCAAAATACTCTGAAATAGCGAGCCTGACAAACATTTGCTTGTCCTCTCCGATATCGATATTTGGACCTTTGCCTTCCTTGAAAGCCACAGCCCGCATTTGTACATGTCTCTCCTGGAAAACACGAGCAGGTAACCCGAGCGAGC